>WMED01000074.1:27500-47646 GCA_019650415.1 Pipa parva
CATTAGTGTTAATCGTTTGCATAGCAACTGTATTATTTATAGCATGAATAATTTTGAATAATTTACACATGTACTAATTGTGTGATATTGTAGGTTTTAGATTTAACCAGCACAATGGTCATGCATTATCACAGTCATGATAACCCACGTGTGGTGAAGTGTATTAGAGAATTGTAGTTTTAAATGGAATTAAATGAACAGATTTTTTTTTTAACAAAAGGAAGAGACATTTATGACACTAAATCTGCTTTCCAAATGTATGTGTTGTGTATCATGGGCAAAAAGCAATACAGACAGTGTTTGTCTGTTGAATTTAAATGAAAAGTCCCTCCAGATATTAATATGTGGACTTCATTTGCTTGCTAGCTAAGTCAGGGACTTATAACAAAACCTTTGTAAACAAGAGATTAAACTGAATCGAGCTTTAGAAAATGAAAGGAAAACAACAGTCAAATAATCACAGATCAGAGAGGGGCTGGTTAGATTGAAATCACTACAGGCTACTGAAGTGGAAAACGTTTAATTGAACTATTTCATTACGCAGGAAGTTTATGTTCCTCTTGCAGAATCAAAATCCTTGCATCTCTAAGTCTTTTTCTTTTCTTCTTAGCTATTCGGCACCAAAGCAGTAACAAACATACAATGTTTATTGCGTAAGAGACATTAGAGGTATCATTTTACAGTTTTAAAGAAATATAACTATAGACTATGACAACTAAAATGACAAAAAAAAAAAAAAAAGGATTTATTTTAATTATTAAGAAGTTATATCCTTCAGCTTAGATGGTTAGTACCTATTCATTTTCATTGTCTGAAAGAGCCTGGAAAATTTTTCAGCAACAGGAGGCATATAACAGTGACCCACAGAAAAAGTAGGGGAAATATTTAAAAAAAGTCAAGGGTGAAATGTATAAAACAAATCCCTTTCTTATAGAGGTCAAAGTGATCCTACTTGGTGTAAGAAATTCCTTCAAACTATTCCTGAAATATTTTCTATTTTGTTGACCAAAATGCCCACATGCAACTGGTATCTATATGAAGGCAGAGGGTACAAGCAGGTTAAAATAAGCTATTTTATGTAATTTATCCTATATATATATACCGTATATCTCAATCCATAATCATAAATTTGTGTACTGAAAAAGAATACAAAGAATCACCTTATTTCTCTGTGCCTCAAGCCTACAGGACAGTCTACCTGATGACGTTTCTGCCCTGTACTCTACAATGTTATCTTCTCTATATATGAAAAAGATGTTATGATATGTTGATCTGTAAAAGGTTTAGCATACATCCATGTAAATGTCAAAATAAGCTATATATTTCATGATCAAAATGCCAGTAAGCTTTCATATCCTTCAGTGGACAAAGTAGAGATTAATGGTAAGTAAATGAAAAGATGATTTAAAGCAGTAGGAAGTCAAGATAGGCAATGCAGAGGATTCATACTTTAAAGGTATCCTATTATGATTAAAACCACATGTTGGTAGAGGATGTTATAGGAATAAACATGAGCTCTGTAAGTTTTCCACCAAAAAAGAGACACATTCGCCCTATTTCTACATCTTCTTGTTTTATGTAGTTGATTCTACAGCTTTAAGTTGTCCTCAGTTAAAATCAGTTGCAATACCAACATTGTACTGTTCAATGAGCACCATTCCTCTGACCACCACATACAATATGCAAATATAAACTGATTCAGATCTTGAAAATGGCTATAAATGGAGAATGGATTATGGAAAAATGATGTATGCAAAATGGCAAACCATTTGGGCGCTAATTATTTATCATTTATTTGCTGTTGTGTAAAATCTGTGGTGACTGATTCAAGCCCTACTAACCTTTGGTAACCGTTCTGGATCCCCCGGATGTCTTGGAATGACTTTTTGTAATCTTTGAAATCCATAGTCTATGGTGGGTTCATTCAGAGCTGAAAAATGAATATTAGTTCTATTTTAATTGCTTTATTTACATCAACAATGTAATCTGTACAGCAGTGAAAGCAAAATGACAGAAAAAACTCAATGCCATGAAATTTTAGACTTCTTTTTGCCAGAATTCACAGTCCAGGTGAATCCTGGATTATGTAATAAGCTTGGTTAATAAATATGTTAAGTTGGAGGCATTGCTATTATGACTCAGTGAGCATTTATCATTTTGGCATTAAGAACTCAATTGCTTACGTCACAATTATCTGCAAATATTTAACAATGCTACCCAAATTTCTCAGGTTATTTCATTGAGAAACAAATTACTTTACTGTAATCACACACAGTAGGGTTTGTAGAGGGCTATATTAACAGTTTATACCAGCTACAAAAAAAGAAAATAAAATAATTTAATTTTTATGTGATAGTGATAAAATAAGTCTTTCAAGGCACAATGGTTCTCTACCCCATAAAAATAATTCTAATTTGACACCGGAGGCATAAGGGAAGAATGTATCCACAATCAAAAAGAACTGAAATGGGAATCAAATTCAGACCTTCTGTAATCAGTTAAGAGTTAAGCTTTAGTGCCATATATAATGAGCTTCTACTTTTTACCAATTAATCTCAATTCATTTCCTTTTCTTAATTTGGTGTGATTATTTTACTTTTTGTGTGAAAACTACCACAAGTCATTTAAAGGCAAACATAATTACCATATTTTTTTATAATCCTATTTCATTGTTTAATCAAGCATAACAGTTCTGTTGTCTTTAAATTCACATAGTTAATACAATTTTCATAGATTTACATGTTTGAAATGTTCTGTAGTTTTGGTTGTTTTACTTTAATGTTTCACCTTTTCCATAGGGAAATTTATTGTGGTCTCTCCAACCAGCAGTGCTGTAAAGCCTTTTAGATACTAGAAAAGGATATCAAGCTTGACTGGATTTTTCTCATCTGTTGCTTTGATCATTGGTCTTTATCTAGAATCCAAGCCATAAAGTGAGGCATGGATAATGTGCTATTGCCAGAAAGGAAGTGGTAACAATCTACAGAAAGACAGGTATAAACCTCCCCATTTAAGCATAAAAAGAGATTGGAACCATTTTAACATGATACCTGTTTGTTCAAAAATGATGCACTGTTTAGAATTTACAAAAAAAAATTTAATTTTGATAACAGTTTCCATTTAAAACAATAGAAAGAGTTTACATCTTAATTTAACACCCAAACTCTTACATAAAATAAACTATGGAGATTCTGTGCAGAACTTTCATTCGTATAAATTTGAGTTGACAATTTGCACAAGCCAACAGAATGAAGAACTGTAGATTCATTGGTAGTTTCCTCTTTTTTGGATGCTCTTTTGATAATGTTATCTACATCATCTGCATTAGTTTCACAGTCAGTAATGTATATATACCACTGGGGTTACATTTGGCAGTGTTATTGGGTACTCAGTTCAAGCCGGTCATATAACTGCATGATATATATGCGTTTGCCCATGAGTTTGAACTAATAAACATTTAGGAGGTGCTTTCTGGATTCATTCAAAGCTGGGGGATACTTGAAATGAGCGTGGGTTGCTAAAATGTACTTTAGGCTGAGTAATACTGATCTACATGACAATCATTTCCAAAAAACATGTGTTGCTCATCCATATTGATCACTAAAATCATCCATCTTTGCTCACAGCAACTATGCATATGAACAATAACCATCAAACCTGTTTTCAGTGTTAATTAAAACAAACACCAATCCCTCTGTCTGACATGCATACTATAACCAGCTCTCATATCTATGTCAATATGACATTTATGTAGGGGAACTGTTTACATGTTTTAAATGGTTTTAATTAAAACAACCTTGATCTCTCCAATCAGCAAATTCCAAAGGTATTTTAACAATACAAATAGCTTTTACTTCAACAATGGGACAGGGAACCCATCCTAACAATTTTAGAATTGAATTCCAGCAGTCATTGACATACACGTATAATATGTTTTGTCAAAAGACATAAGACAAGGCCACCTTCACCCTTAATCAAAGTCAAGAACCTTATTCTAGTGTCAATACTCAATACCTGTTTTGCTAGGTTTTTATTCTCAGCCTCAACTTAAACAGCAAGAAAATTCTACCAGAAAACTACAGAGAAAACCAAACACAGTATTAAATATATATAATGATATGATGCTTTTATCAGACAGTGTTTTCCATACTTGCTGTGAATTTATGAGAAACTAGCAATTATGACATATGCCTGGCTATTGCTTGTTGCAGATTTATCCCTGTGGTCCTTTTTTTGTCTAGCATATTGCCTGAGTACAAACCAGGCAGCAGAAACACTTAATCTTGCAAAGCTTTAATAATCTGTGAATGGCTGACTACAAACTGATGTAAGGCACTATCATTCTACAGCTGCAATCCACTAGCCTTGTGAAATTGCAGGCCACAAATAGTAATTAATCTTTTTTTTTTCCTTCAAATTGTAATTTTGACTATGAACTGTGCTTGGTCATAAATCAGGAACACCATGCTGCTTGTATACAGAGCATGCATCAAGATCCTGACTCAGTTAGACTGCACACATTGTGTTTAACAAGCTTTATAAGAAGTCATAGGGGTTTATTATAGTTGTGGCAGACTCAATACCTAAACTGAGCCCAGAGGCCTAAAGATTATATTTGGTATAAAAATATTTATTAGAGTATATTAACCCCTAATGACAATATGACTGGTGAAAGGAACAATATATATATATATATATATATATATATATATATATATATATATATATATAGTGAATTTCTTACTTATACTTCAACTTTGACCATTGCTTACTATGGGGTTATTTTGTGCTAAACACCAAAAAGTCTGTCTCTTGTTTAATGGTTAAAAAGCATGCCTCAATGAGGTTTCTGGCCCAAATTACTGATCAGAACTAAGGCGTCTCTTCTGTAAACAATGACGCTGAATTTTTTGGAACCATGCGCCCTATAGTTAAAATGCTTTTGGAACATCTAAGAAAAATGCTAATAAGATTGAATCACTCACAGAACTTGACAAGAATTTACAAAAAAATATATCTAATCTGATTTGTCGGCCTTTTGACCCCAACAGCTTAATTCTGCTGCTAAAACATTGATATACTAGATTAAATTGTCACAAATCCTGCAAAATGTCCATGACTTGGATTAACCTTGAAGATGTCCTATACAAGTGATGCAGAAGCATTTCTAAATAACATATATTTAACAAGGAGAAAAATTATATAACTGCTATATATTGTTCTGCCCTATTTAGCATTTGGAGCCGAAAGTTTTTTTAAATGATAACTATCTCATATAATTTGCTATCATTACTACCAAGTGCTCCAGTTATATGTGTAAACATGCAATTTCTTGCACATCTTGCAAGGAATTGCCTGCATATTAACTCAATAACATGACAGAAAGTTGAAGACTGCAATTTGATTTGACATTCCATCATGTATTCCGGAGACAAAGGTCCACACAGCAATGTGAAGTAAGACATTTTCTTGTTAATAAAGAATTGATCCGATGTATTGATTTTACATGACATGGCTTTTGCTGTGATTTCACCCTTCTTTTTCTTCTGCAAATAGTAAGGGCTCCATAAAAAGGAAAGAAAAAGCAAAAAAAAACCTTTGGCAAATGTGACAGGGCAAAATTTCAGCCTCACTATGATGCAAATTCCATATGTCCGAGGTCGCTTCATAATCAGGCCATTAATCATCAGAAGCTGTCAACACTGACTTTGGGGACAATCTGTCATGTCTTTAGGCTTTGGCCTACCTAAGGCTAAATCTCTGTGCTGTGGAACAGTGGACACAGCAATGGCTTTTCTGGAAGGTCTAAATTAATGAAGGAATTAGATATTGTATTACAATTTTGGTAACAGGGAAAAAAAAAAGTAGAATTTGCAAGTTTTTGTAAAAAAGTCAAAGTTTCCTCTCTGTATACCTAATTACTGTGACTGTTTGACTTAATGAATCTGCTGTGATGAAAGGTGATCAGAAAAGATAGATGGGTTGCTGCTATTGATTTCATGCAAATGGTACTGACAGGGAATAGAAGCTTTAATGCAAGCTTTCAAAAGCTTTATGACTTGTAATAACTTCACTCTTTCATCTCATAACAGATATTTCCATTTATTTGAGATGCATTTATAGCACCCCCTCTTAAAGAAGAACATTTAAAATGTAAAAAAAAAAAAGACCCTGTAATTATGGACTATAAATGTATCATATCTAAGTAACATGCATATTTAATCAGGTTTTGCTCTTTGTTTAAGGAACACTGCTAGGAACAAAAATGAAAAACCGAACGAGCATCATTTTGTACAAAAAAAGCAGGCGGTTTGAAATTGAAAACCTTGAAATTTAACATTAGAGAAGAACTAAACTTTGGCTTAATTCCTTATTAAAGCAATGGATATGATAGATAAGAACACAATAAAACAAAGATCTGACTCACCCTTAGGAAGTTCTGAGCTTCTGCATTGTGCTGTTCACTAAAAGTACAGGGCATCCATTTTGCTGTTTTAGATACGCCCCCTCCTTCGCTCTCATGCTGACACACTAGGGTCTGCAGCACAGGTCTTTGGCTTTGTTTTAGATATAATAATTTGCTTGATAAAAAAAAGTGTCTCTAACATGCACAGCTAAGTGAATTCAGTAACAAGTAATGGTTTCATGTATGACAGTACCAGACCAAAACAGTTCTGTTTCTGTAGAAATTTAGTACCAGAACAAACAGTAAAATAATATGCTATTTTATGTATATATATTTCCAAGAAAACACTGTGCAAAAGAAAAACTTCACTGTTCTTCAACTCTTCTAAACAATACAGAACACAAAAGCGGGGTGGGAGTTGCTGTTCATAATAGCTGAGCAAATGTAACATCATTCCCTCCTTTGTGGATTGTTCTATACTTAAAGGATTGAGACGTTTGCTCTCAAGCAACAGGGATAGTGCAAAGCCTCAACTATGAATCTCCTGCCTTCCCGCCAACCACAGACATTTACAGATAACCTTCAGGCATTCACACCAGTTATTGCACCAGTGGGAATTATAATCCTATTTCCCTACTACTGGCAGACATACACACACATTAGGGACAATTTGGTCAGGAGCCAGTATGTTTTTGGATTAAAGGAGCAATCTAGAGTGCATGGATAAGACCCATGTGAACAGATGAGCATGTAAGCTACATGTAGATAGTTTTATTCTTGCAAGTGGTCCCAGTGTCCCTGCACTACAAAATGTCTGGAAGCTGGGCCAATGACATTACAAATGTACTACTTTCTATTATATAGCAGATCTCACATGAGCATGTGTCAGATGGGATCATCACCCTTAAACTCTGGAAGGTACATTTTAATTGCTCGTCTCTGGGGAAATCCCCTAATCACCAGAGTAGACTGGCCAGAGATAAAAATAAGTATGTTATAAATGTGGCTGCTCATTTGCAAGCTATCATGGTAATCCTGTCCATTCTTTTTATACTGAGAGTTTAACTGCATGGTCATTGTTAGCTTGTCTACACCAGCCAAAGTCTCAGCAAAGCATGCTATTTCTGATTGGCAGAGGCATAACAATAGGGGATGCAGCACAAGACCAGTGCAACCCCGTTTCTAGTCCTGCAGCATCAGCCCCTGGCACCCCCTAGACCCTAGTAAGTGTACTTAATTTAGTCTGGGGGTGTAGTAGGGGGTAGTGATACAGGAGAGGGTGGCCTGGTGATGATCCAGCACAAGTCCCAGGAAAGTTAAAGGAGACCTTTCCTTACCATACTGGATGGTGTGGAAGCTAAGTGATTGATTTGTACATATAGTCTATTATATAATTTAGGGTTGTGTTACTAATACTAAATGTGTGAAAACTTCACATCTGTCAATACTTTTACCTACTGAAAGCATTCCTTGGACAGTCAAGCATTATACACTTTTTCCTGAATATTTATCCATTGGGGGCACTATTTCATTGCAGCCTATGGATGTTATTTTATCCTCTTAGCAGTACAAACAGTATGGTATCTCCCACTTGCAGGACAGAATAACCTATATGGTTTTATTTAAATGCCATTGCTCCTCCACCACATCATTATGAAATGAATTAATGAAAATATCTTTTCAAAAAAAGGTTGAGCAACAAGCAAAGGATGTGCTTTCTTTAAACACCACTGATATCAAAATGTAATACTACCCTATCATAGCTGTACAATTTAATAGTAAACATAAGAAAAAAGAGAGTAGGCATTAGGTTATTTCTTTTTTAATTTAACTAATCAAAAACATGTCTTAAAATGATTTAACCTTACATTATCTAGGTCTATTTTTCCAAGAGCCGTGTGTTTAATGATATAAAGTACTTGACAGGGTTTTGTTTATTATTGTGCTAATAGTGCTCAACTGTATAAACTGAGTTAATTATACCTAAACACAAGATACAGATATATGAAAGGCTGTGATGCAACATTTATCACCATATATATTTTATTCCTAATAAATATATAAAAGCTCTATCTCTAAGTAAAGCCTTTTTTAAAAAAATTATTTCTACTTCCAGTAGAACAGGAAGTAGACTTCTGCCTTTGGTGCGTGATAATCCTTAACATTATTAACTCGCGCCACTACTTTGTTCTAAAATATGGTCTGAAAGAGTTAAGGATAGCAAAAAGAAGTGTGAACTTCACAACAAATATAAAATACACTCACGTAGAAGAAACTTGTATCTGTAGTCTAGTTTCCTATTAAATTCACCTTGTCTTGCATCCTACTTTTCCTAAAACTGCTGGTAGATCAAGACATGACTCGGAGTTCAGAGAGAAGAAAAAAAAAAAAATGAACTAACACCCTGCTGTTTGACAAAATGAGGAGCAGGAGCGATTTCACTGGCAAAATCTTCAAGTAAAGTGGAAAACATAAGACCTTTTGCACACATCTAATAAATCCTTAGTATGTCGAGTTTACAAGTCAAGAGCCCAGCCAAGACAGGGCAAAAGCATTGGCACATCCCAGTCACTGAGTACTGAGCTAGACCAATCAATACTACTTTCCTGTTTTAGAACTGGGTAATTATGAGGTGGAGAGATTGCCTGACCTTTCACCTGCACTGCATTACTTTGCTGATATTAAGATAAATTGCCTGATTTTGGGTAAACATATGCTGCAATTCAAACTGTCAGCACTGGTTTGCTCAGGGATAATTTGTATTGATCTCCCAGCCTCTTCCCAATTTTGCTTACTGACCTCGTGGATAATTAGAGAAGGAACCCTGGGTAACTTAAAGTCACGGATAAAAATAATAAGAATTAAAATATTAAAACAGAAAGAATGAAGCTCTCTTCTATACATATTTACATCATTTCTACAGTCAGAGCATGTTTGTATGTCGACACTGTGGTCACTTTTGGCTTAATGAATCTTGCATTCATTTCAAGGAATCAAATTAGTGATTTCTGTTTTCTCTCAATAAGTACTTGTATAAGAAAAATGACTAGTAATAGTTGAATGATATCCTCATTATATTCTCCCACTACATTATAACTAGTTATACATCAAATTTCCTTAAAATTTGTAAACAAGCAACTTATAAAAGACTTTTCCTCTGCCCTAACTCTTTTTCTTTTAAATTACAACAAACAAACTTTAACTCCGTGTTAAAAGACAATCCGCACAAACAAGTTAATGAGTTTCTAGGTATGGTGCAAACAGTTCAATGGGTATAAGGGAAATTAATAAGTAGAGAATTATAAAATAGAAAAAAAAAAATTCACAATTGGTAGTCTGTTGTACCAAACCTAATAAAACATGCTTTCCTTGTAAAATATTTCTGTATTAACTATGCCATATGATATTAAAATTCTCTCATTTAACAGTAGTCCTTTTATCTGTTTCAAATACATTATTCGTCCTTTTAGAGATAAACTGTATTAATATCCATTTGAGTAGGCTACTGTGGCCTAATGCATAGTAATTTTTGTCGGAGAGCTTTTATTTTAGAATAAGAAAATTACACAGCAATAAAATCTGAATGAATAAGAGGGTAGCATAGCAGGAATCACATTCTATGCTAAATGAGGCACGCAATCAGACAACCTCTGAAAGAACCAGATATCCTGTTATCATATGCAGGCTAGTATCCAGACTGGGTCAAACAAATGGGGTTTGACATGACCAAATATACTCAGTGATTCCAATGTGCAGAAATAGCCTACAGCTCAAAAAGGATACATATTTAAATACATCTGAGTGCTCCGGAGTTAATCTGGTTGCTTTACATGCATTAAACCATAACAGTAGAAACATTCTAAATATTTTACTCATTCAGTGTACTGTGGGATTAATCATAACACAATTGATAAAAATTTTAACGGTCTTTGATGTCAGTTCAGCTTGGGATTTCTGATGCTAATGTGGAAGGGAAGAATAGTATTAAGCTCTCAGTTCCCAGTTATGACCAGCAATGATTACATCTGACTTTTACCATTAATATACCAACAGGCAACAGTTAAAAGGATCTCCATTCTTGTAATGTTAATTTTTCATGTTGTAATCTTGAAGTTTAAAGATTTAGGGGGTTATTGGCTAAAGTGAGAATTCGACTGTCGAATTCTCAAACAGTGGATTTCCATAGCAAATCCGTGACAATAGCAAAGTCATGGCTATTCCCATAGTAAAGTAGCAGTCAATTTTGATCATCTTTAGCTCGGAAATTCACACAATTATGTGACAATTTGGACTTTAGTCAATAACCCCCTTAAATGGGCTATTGCTAGGCGACTAAAAATGTTATATATTGTTGTTACAAACTACCACTCTACTGTTATAAAGAGTTAGATTTGTGTTATGTAGTGCCTGTTGTATTACACACACATAATGCTCATATTTTGACAATGCCACTTTCATACAAAGTAACATAGTTTATAAGGCTGAAAAAAGACACAAGTCCATCCAGTTCAGCCTATTTTCCTGCAATGTTGATCCAGAGGAAGGCAAAAAATGCATGAGGCAAGAGCCAATTATCCTCATATTAGGGAAAAAATTCCTTCCCGACTCCAAATATGGCAATCAGAATAATTAATTCCCTGGATCAAGATCCCACCTTCAGTACCCATAAATTGTAATGTTCTTTACATTGAGAAATTAAAATCTCAGAAACCCTAAGCTTTTACAAGATGTTATAATACTTACTTGGGTATCAGCTGTTTAAAGCATTTTCTGATGCCACAGGATATTCACATATCCTTCACACAAGTAGACATGCATTTTGCAGATATTTAGGCATGAGAAATCTTCTAATCAAAACCATTTTCTAAGTCACTAATCATTGCAAGCTACAATTTGCCTATGTTACAAAACATTCCATTTTCTATTCAACAGATATACAAGGAAAATTAAGACTGGAAATCATAACAGGCCTATTGACATAGGCATGCAAAACTCTTTTAATGTAAAACGCAGAACTTGTACTTTTCACCTTTGCACATTTATGTAGTTTCTTGCATCTGTTTGGCATAGAAGAAATCTTTAGCACTTAAATTGGTGCATGACACAATCCTCCTGCCAGCTCCACTAGCTAGAGTTCCACATCAAGTGGCGAGCCAAGTTTCATACCCCTGCCATAGAACAAAAATGTATTTCTAACAGATGCATCACATAGAATGATTCCATAAAATGCATTTTCATTGTTGTTCTGTTTTTTTGGGAGCGTGTGGTAAAATTCTGGAAAAAAAAGGCAAATGTATCAACAAGCCCATGCTATTTTTGTTAGGTGGATAAATAGCTATATCAGATATAGAGGGTGAAGGTATAGTAATCTTCTTTACTGAAGTCTTAAATGGAATCTGCATTCCCCATCTGGAAGTAAACCTGTAATTCCAAATCATAACCCTTTCCTACTAAATGCAGGGTATCAGTCGTTAGACAATTGGTGTTGTATTCAAAGAGAGCTGCAGTAAGGGGTTTTTGAAAAATATTTACTATAAAGGAGAATATCCAAAGCTCTATTCTAATCATTAAACATCTCACAAAAAAAGTAATGTCAGAAGGAAAAATTTGAATTCACATTGAAGATATTTGTTCGTAGTATGAGGAAAATGTTTTATCTTTGCCAGTTACAGATTAAATAGCCACCCAGTTCCATTGTTTTCAGTGGAAATGTAGATTATTGTTTCATGGGCTGGCACTTACAAAGTATTATGAGAATGTATTTCACATAAAATACCATAATAGAATCAACTTATTCTAATAACCGATAATTATATTAATAATAATTAATCATTCATTATAAATTAATATTCATTTCTTTAGGAAGATTAAGAATATTGGGCATGTTTAATTATGAAATATGATCAATTTAAAACTATTTAGAATCCCCAAAGAAGTACACCCCTGCAGCTCGAAATGTTTTGGTATGGCTCATAGAAGAAGTTTGTGTAAAAGAGAGACATTGGTCCAGAAGTATAAATGATAAGAAAGATGTTCTTTGGAATTTGAAGAAGTTGCTGCAGATTCCATCCAATTTTAATCTTGAGCATGGTAAAGTATTCATCAGTAACTGTGACGCCATTACCAGCATTCCATTTAAATTCTATCATTACACAAGTTAGGAGAAAATAGTAATGCAGGAAGTGGGTTTCTTTCAGCACCATCAATCTATTGTTTTAAGCAAGTGTGCAGCTCAAACAGAGATTCAACAAACATGAAATTGACACATATTTTCCTTCTGAGTGAAAAACCTGACTACAAAATAGTAATAACAGGAAGACATTTATTTGCTCCATACCAGCTGCTGGTTTCAGCTATTAAATGAGTTCCAGTTTCATTTCAATAATGATCATCTTCCTGCAACTTCCAAATCATGTATTTGTCATAATGCAGTAGTTTTTCTAGTTACAAACAGATCCTCATAATGAGGCAGTTTTTCACATTAGCTGCCTAACTACATAATAACAGCATCTGCAGATCCTTTTAAAGGACAAGAGAAAGCTTCAATCAAAACTGGGTTGGGGGTTGTTAAAAGGGATACAATTCTTGCTAACAGGGGCACCTATCTGAAGCTAAACAGACTCTAAAGTTTGTACCTGCCTTGCTAGGCAAAGGTTGTGATGAGTAAAAAAATAAAGTAAGTCAAGTTAAATTGCTCTATTCATAGACATGCCTCTAGAGGATGTTGGTGATTTCAATGATAAAGTGCTATTTGCAGACAAGTAGTTTACACATTAACCAGCTGAATCCAATGGGGTGGGGTACCAACACCAATTATATCACCATGAGGTTATTACATGTCCTACTGATATATACTTTACTGAACTTGACCAGTGATAGACTACACAGAGCAAATGATTTTGATGGAACGTATGTCTTACGCTCTAGTTGATGTAATTTATAGCCTAATACTCGATTTTATAAAATAAAGAAAATAAATCTATGTTTCTGAACTGGCTTTTGACTACATTACCTTTATCATAAAAATCTTTATCATTTAACCTTAAAAAAAAAACATGAAACAATGTCTCAAACTGTCTCTTTGCCCCTTATTTTAAGCTTGGAAATGATGTTAAGTTTTCCACTTTATCATCCACTGTCTCTAGCAAGTGCATTTCATCTACAAGAAATTCAGATGCTTGGGAAATTAAAATTTCAAAGATCTGCTGCAAAAAAAAAAAATCAATGTAGAGAGATCAATGCTCATAGAAATTTCATGAACTTTGAACCGATGCGGGCATGATGATGAGAAGTGGTTGGAATCCTAGGTAGCTGATAGTTCCAGGCACAGATGAATTACAGCCTACGGGGCTAAGAAGCGGTATATATTTCAGATAGGTTTTCACTTTAATATTTTGTCAGAGAAAAAAAATAATTAATTTTTAGTCTATTTCAGTAACAAGACTATATAGAATAAAAATATCCTTTCAGAGGTGACTTGTAGTACCTCCACTTTTGTAATAGCGCCTAATGCTTTGTACATTAACACCGCAAAAGAAATGAAATCAGTTCCCTTTGAAGCTGATCGCAGGTGCAAATTAATATTGTAAAATGAAGATCAATACATGGACAGAGCAAAATCAATAGTGGCTAAATTATTGCTGCATTTTCCTCCTCATTCAAGATGAGTTGTGTTTTCCTCTCAAAGTCAATACTTTGCAGCTTTTCTCATTAATTTCTCAATAAATTTGGCAATGAATTTCAATCACAGAACTCGGCAGGATAAGCCAAGCATAGTGTGTTGCATAGGAAACACAATGAAATGGAAGGGCTCAATGCATCACTCATCTAAAGGCAGTCTTGCTTGTTGAAGCAGGACTAATATCCTTGACTTACTAAGTCTACAACATACAAGCTATTACAACCAATTTAATGTTAAAATGTAAAAGAGGATTTGACCCTATTCTTTTTTCACATCTCAAAGAAACAAACTGAACCTTAAAGATGTATGTGAACATTGTTTTTTTGTTTTTTTTTAACCTTGCATCTTTTCGGTACCGTAAGTTATATATATATTGGCATTTTTAATAGCTGGAGGGAGTGGTTCAACTGACTAACACATAAATTCTGAAGCAGGAAAACCTTGCTTGTTTAAGCCAGATGTAAACACTGTTGCCTTATGGGTGCTTTAATTCAGGTAAATGTCCAGACACTGGTAGATGTTTCATAAAAATATCCTTCTTTCTGTTTTGGCCATAGGAGCTGTGAAGTTATAAAACAAAATTTTACAACATATTATTCAATGCTGGTTAATAACCAAAACCTTTTTCTATGATGTCATCCTAATTAATTCAGGAATTTTTATATGAAAAGGAATGCACATCCAGTTAATATACTGAAGTACTATGGTACTTTCTTCTCTGGATACTTGGTAATATCGAATGCATAACATCCAAAGGTAAAAGCAGGAAGATGCACACACAAGTTTAGTGGTATATAACCATATTTTACTACACCACTGTGTGGATTTCAAGAAAAAAAAAACTACATTTTGGGGGGAAGCAGCCTCCATTTGAACTTGACAAACCTGACGAAGGGACACTCCTGCCCTCTGAAATGTAGTTTTCTTGATATCTACACAGTGGTTTAGTAAAATAAGGTTATACATCACTAAACTTGTGTGTGCATCTTCCTATTTTTACCTTTGCAAGCTATCCGAATTAATTCAGCCATTCCCTATAATCTATAAAAAGATGCCCCTATCCACATGCTATACAGATAAAACAGAATCACAACTTAATTGATTGCAAGTTCTGCAGGGAAGGAACCTCCATGGTCCTGTTTCATTTACTGCCTGGCACCTAAAAAGTAATGTATCTTCATGATTATATAAAGTTATTTTACTTTGTACTATGTTAAGCTCTACTACCATGTCAGACATGCTGGTAGTTAAAGTTCTGAAGACCTAGTGGACTTTTATAAATATTTGTATCATTTTAATTTCATTTTATACTCAAATCTAATAACAATACTGAAGTCTGGCTAGAACTATGATGTGAAAGGCAATGTAACGTATTGCTAAAAAGCTTTATTTTCCCTTTCTAGTCAGTTCAGTGAATACATTTTATTACATGACGCTCAATTGCTGTAGGGCTGACACTGGTAGCTGTAGGTTCAAATTGCTCTAATAAACCATAACCAAACATCTTTTGTCAAGTGTGTAAACATTCTGTAATTATCTGAGAGCAAGCCTATAGATTGGAGGGGGGATCTGGGATGTAATCACTTCTGTGTTCTCTGTCACATGATGTTGCCTTTGTACAGTAATTTCACCTTTTTTTCTGTTAAGACAACCCTTTAGTGTCAGCTCAACCCTTCGGTGTCAGCTCAACCCTTCGGTGTCAGCTCAGAGCAGTCAGTTTTTGACTGGGAAATAAAACTCTTTAAGTCTGATTCGCTGAAACCTAGTGACACCTTTTGCTAGGCAGCAAACTGATTTACACTTTTGCTTTAGAAATTATAGGCAAGTTATTCAAAACAGAACAGAACACTTGTTTGTCAGTTTTATATCATAGTAATAAAGTAAATATCCCATTTAATATTTCTAAAATCAGCATATCCCACAAATTCAAGTAAAAGCCTCATTAACAAAATGATTGCCTATGTAAATTTAAACACTGAGTAGTAAAATAAAATTAGGAGCAATTTAATGTCTTTACCATAAAGCACAATGGTAAATTGCTTGCTTGTAAACTGCATACCAGTCATGAAACAAAACAGCAGGAGGTATGTTCTACACAGAGTGGAGATTTCTCATGCATACAACTCATTTTATTTTTTTTAATTATTTTTGGAACATTGGGCATCATGATCAAATTATGATGTCACTCTGTTACTTTCATTCTGTAGGCATTCTCTACCTGTCTAAGTATTTAATCTGCAATTTTTTGTGTCAAGTGATTTTGACTTCAATTATTATAACCTTTTTTAATTCTAAAATAGAAACTGAATTTAACTTTTCTGTATTTTCTTTTAAAATCTCTTTTTATGGATTGAAACATTAATGACCCTTTGTCCTGTTTTTTTTTTTTTTTTTTTTGTAAAGATAAATTACTGTCTACTAATGGCTACATTATGTCAGTTTTGGTGCAGTAAAGTCAATACCACTGCCTTGGAAAGTTGTTGATTTATTTGTCTCTCTTCTATCCAGAGTTACCACAACTTGAAAAATACAATAAACAACCTATTATGAAATGTACAAAGATCCTTTGGTCGCTGCCACATGGAAAAAAAAAAAATATTCTCTGATGATAGACAAATGCATCTTGTTAGCGCTAGCAAAAAAACGCTTGACTTTTCCTAATAACAAAAAGGCCATGTTGGTCACTATGGGTGCAGAGACGAAGTACCCTGTCACCGTCTTGCTTGGGAAATTAGCAAATAATGTTTCCTTTCCTTGATAAATGGTAGACAATCCTCTCTCACCAATCATTTTTTAACATTTTGATGCATGTCTGCGATCCCGCCGGAGGAACAGAAAAGTTTACTGGTCCTCAATTTTCAGATGATGAATGAAACACTCGAAATGTGCGATTTCTATATGAGGTATAGTTCATTTGAAGCAATTCTAGTAAATGGATGTCACTGATTAAGACAAATCGTCTGCTTGTGCAATAGCACAAATGGTATGTCTTATTCCTCAGACCTCCTTTGAGGCACAGAGGGAAAAGGGACCAAAAAAAATTTAAGATACAAAGTTCTCTAATCATTTACTGTAATATTTCTCCTTCTCTAAGTGCTACAGCATATTTTACGGAACTCTATATAAAAAAAGAAAAAAAGGAATTCACCCCTAATGGTGTTTTCTTTTTTTAATTTTAATGTGATTGGTAAGTATGCGACGCTCAGTTATTGATATTTTAATTGTCAAGCTGTGCTTCCCACTGTTGTTTCGTTTAAGGGAGACAACAAACAAAGGGCACCGATTCATTTATATTTCATGCGGACAACTAATATCATTGTCAGCATGATCAATGTGTAACCAATGGAGAAACAACAAGCAACATTTACAAACTGCTGTGGTGCAACATAATGTGGCACACAGATAATAACATCAACAAGATCAAAGCAGTTATCTGTAGTGCTATGTAATTATATATAAGTAGCAGATAACAGAGCAGTGTATGTTGCCATGTGGGGAGTTCAAGCCCCTTCCCTTTACCCTGTTAGTAAAATACATCTTCAGCCAACACTTTGTACCTGAATATTCTTAAAGGGTAGTAGTGTTGTGATTTGTAAGGGTTGCTGAAACCTTCCCTTAAAATTGACAAAATGACTGTCTTTCTTCTTGGCTTATCAATAAATCCTATCATCTCTGTAAAGTTACTGGCTTGTTAGAAAAGCTGAGAAGTATAGTTTATGGCAGTTGGAGTTCCATGGTAATATTCTACCCACAAAATCCACCAGCATGTCTGTATATATACACATTATCCCCCTTGTCCATGAAAGCTCAACCACTGTAAAATCATGACCTCAAAAGGAAACTACAGAAAATGAAAGCATTAGAGCTAAATATCAGCTCTTGACAACTACAGCTTATTCATGACTCTTCTGATAAGCAAGTACAGTGGTTACTACTAAGATTCCTTATCAGAAATGGAGGAACAACCTGCTTTAGCTATTTATATTACAAACGCACTGGTTTTAAAACAGAAGACTGTTTCAGAAAATTTGCTAAAAAAAAAAAAAAAAAAAAGAAAGAAAGGGAGTCTAACATATTTTAAGTGTATTTCTTTATTGTCTATCCAGTGGTTGTAAGTTGATCTATGCAACTAACTGGTCACAAATTAGCTTCTTTATGCGTTTGCCCTTTGACCAAAAAGCAGACAAAGGAAGAAGTTGGTAGAGAGGGCCTATAATAAATTAACTATATATGGCTTGATTTTTCAGAAGATTCAGTATCCTCATACATTTTAGAAAACTTTGCAGCACGGAAGCAAATAAACTAGAACACAGCAAAGCATTCAATGCATTTTTACATAACATGCAGCTTAAATGCAATTTTTAATTTTCTAATAGGTACAACCCCATCACTCTTAACAGGCTTGTGTCCTTTCTTCATTTTTACTGATTATGAAATCACTATGGGCTGTAAATATGGCTAAGGATGAACTGAAGCAGTTTAATCATTTTTCTTAATCATAACTTTGTCAAAAAAACGAAGAGGCAACCCAAAATGATTTCAACCATCTGCTGAAACAATATATAGAAAAGCCTAGTGATCTAAAGTTTCTACAAATTAAATATATTTTATCGATTTTTTTTTATATGCATGTTCTTTTGTTTTAAGCTATAGCGCAATGGCACACCATGTGTTTGGATACCAGTGGTAAAACCAGTGGCAAAATGCTTCGAAAACAAAACCCATTATTATCAAAAGGGGACCACTTTTAAAAAGCTGGTGACTTTTCCAGACAGGGTTTACAGTGTAAAAGTAGGTCAGTGACCCACATCTGCTATAATACCCACTGTGTTTTTTACAATTACCCACTGGAAACAATGTGCCACAGTTTCACTGCCAGCTCTAAAATGAATAATGTGCCACTGGCCTTACTGTTCCTTTAAGAACACACACCCTTGTTTTGTTTGTTATACTCACTATTACACAGTGTTTATTACTTATAGAAATACTTATTTCCCATAATGATTCCTTTCATATTATTTACTTTTTTTTTTTTTTTTTTGGCGAATCTAAATGAAAGAAAATTACAAATGTATTTTTAAACAAAAAGCACGAGAGAGCCGGGAGAGAATCTGCAGTATCATATTTCAACAGCTGTAATGAACCTTTAAACAAAAATCCCATTTTGTGCATGATTTGCATTGCTGTAAAATTCGGGAGATGAATATAATGTTATCTAAGTACCAGTGTATTGTAGCTTGTTCACTACCATCTAGAAGCCAATTTACTATTAACTGGCAATTATATACAGAATGATTGTTAATTCTTCTCCTAAGTGCTAGCTGCTTCAAAATTGTTATCTCTCTCTAATTTCTGACCTTCTTACAAGAGGGTGAGGTACACTGGGAATACAAAGGGCTGGTAGAAAAGAGCTGGACATGTCATTTGTGACTCATTCTTTTAATTCACCGTGCTAATCAACTGAACTGCCACATTCTCCCAAGGTAATTGTATCTTTATAATTGTTGAGAAGAAGTAAGCAATACAGGATGAATAGTTGAGGGCTGTCCTTTCTTAACATAATGAGAAACTGTGCAGTCAGTATTTGTTACTGTAAAGACCTTTAAAAATAAAGAGCACCTTATTCTGCCTGCATTTACTGAACACTTCAGATTGAAGTACTTTATCCAGTGTCTGGCTATCACCCTCCTCTCTTGTTTCATTATGTGTAGGTCTTGTTGCCCTGTGCCACAACTCATGCTGAGAAGGTTAAATGTTAGTGAACAAAGTCAGACTGAAAGCTTGGTTATGTGCTGATAGGAAACAGATGTACCTGGTCCCTACTTTTTTTTTTCTCTTTATTAGTCTTGACATTTTATCGAAAATTAAATACATTATAATCATTAATTAGCATCAAATACATTTTCAGTAATGCATTCAAATTTACATTCTGTAAAAAATAATTGCATGTTATCTATAATTAGATATGTTTATACACCAATTATTCTTAAAGATTGCACAATAAATAGATAAATAGAGATAGATAGATAGATAGATAGATAGATAGATAGATAGATAGA
>WMED01000075.1:0-47633 GCA_019650415.1 Pipa parva
TACTCTCCTCCTTTGTATTAACTACTTTACAAAGTTTAGTATCATCTGCAAAAATTGAAAAGCAATAAAAATAAGTGAACTGGGAGGTGCAATAATGAATATTTCAAATTTTCAAATAAATGATAAAGTGAACCAGAACCAAACAAAAAAGTCCAAAGAATAAGTCCAAAAGAATAAAGTCCAAATACTTGATTGCAGCATCTTTCAAAAGTGAAATGTGCTTCAAAAACTTCTTGATTGAAAAGACAAACGTGTAACTGGAAAAAGAAGCGCAAATTTGCGCTTCCATCTCCAAAAATTGAGATTTGACTATCCAATCCCTCGGCAATTTCATTTAGAGATCAAGACTGCCCTGCTAGTTAACCTAGCTGTGCTCTCACTCTTAGAGTGAGTTATAATGAGCTTATGTCTCTATCTATACTAAAAGGGTCTCATCTTCTACTGGAAGAGTAACTGACATAATTTTCACCTTTTCACTGGAAGAGTAACTGACACAATTTTGCATTGCCTTCTGGGAAAAATCTCTCTTTCTTAAGATACTAAACATACAGTTGCTTGAATAAGCAGCTACAAGATTTGATATAAAAAGAGATTGCAAGAACAACTGCAGACATATTCCAATATAATAATTAGAATCCCCTATAAATGTTAGTTGATATTTAATAATAATACACCACTTTCTAAACTAAGTATTGCAAAATGTCCATATGTCCATAACATTCAATCCTTCAATAAAAAAGCTATTTCAATATAAAAAACTAAAATAAATTTATATATATATATATATATATATATATATATATATATATATATATATATACTTTTTTTTGGAAAACTTTTTGTATGTCTTCTGGTGATCTCAGGTCAAAATAGTGGCTTATTGTATCAGTTAGTAGATTAATCATAAATAATGGAAACATTATAAAATGAATGTGAATGACTATTTTGCTAAGTGTCTACATTCTAACTGGATGATTTCATATCTCAGCAGATTCTTAAATAGATGTGTATAGTACAAAATAGCATTCACTCATCTCCAACTACTGTATATATTTATTAGACACACAAGAATTGAATAAAAGAAGTGAATACTGAATATGTTCTTTAAGTAGTCATTGACCTACATGTATCTATAAGAGGGATGATTTTGTCAAATTCTTTAATGCTTATTTTGTTATTTGCACACAATTCATTGAGATATCCTGATGTGTAAACAGAATTTCCTGCAGGTAACTGAATGTGTTATCTTGAGTTCTTTTAAATCATCGATATTTATAAAGGTTTCCAAATGATTTATATATCAAAAATGCATCAAAAAGTGACTATCGACATGGCAAATAAAGCTTTTCAAATAGGCGATACCAACATAATAAACGAACACACTGTTTTTCCAGCATTAAGTGGTGGAAAAACTCTTTCACTTTCATAAATATCCTTTAGTGTTGGAATTCTGAAAAGTTTGATCAAAAGTGTTAAATGACAAAGTCAGCTCAGTTACACCTGTACAGTAACTGTAATGTTTGTTGCATTCCAGGTGTTTACTTTGATCTCTATTTGTTTTACAGAGTACTGAAAGGATACATCACAAGCTGCTCTGAAGGCCACCTGGTCTGGACTGATAATGGTGATGATACGAAACTAAAATCAGTGCAATGAACATTTCGTTATTTATGTACTATTGGAAGGACTGTAAATGCAATGTATAGACACAAAGTCACACATATCCCACAGACATTTTACGTTTTTGTCTTTTGACTACACCATCCACCTTAACTATTTCTTGCCAGGAATTCACAAAAAAAAAGAAGAAGCAAGCCCCACACCAAGGACAAAGAGAGTTTTGCTTTGTATATAATTTCTTTTGTTGCATTGCTATGCAAGCTTACCACCCCCTTTTAGCACCATTCAAATAACTGTCTGTTCTTATTGTACTATTGTACTATACTGTATGTGAATGAATAGGCTGTAGTGCCATATACAAACTTTTCTTTAACTGTGTAACATTCAATGTTTTCAATTTTTGCACTGCAATTTTGATTTGACGATAAGCACAAAAACTTGACTCCTTGTGATATGAAGAAAAGAGACTGTGAAGGGAGTTTCTGTACTGTAAAGCATCACTGTGTATTGCCAGCAGTGAATTGGAGTTTCGCATTAAAGACGGGAAAAAAAATTTGGAATTTGGCAAATTGTTTTGAAGAACAAGGAACTATAAGCAATATGTTTGTTTTTGCTTTGAATATGGTGAAAAAAATCAATGTCATTGTATCTATTATAAAAGTAGTATGAATACATGTCTTCACATGTGAGTGTGTACAGCAGTCATGTATGTATGTGTATGTAATAGATACACGCGCATACATACATAGAACACACATTTACATATAGCCAGATTCAATTTTCAAGATGTTATACGCAAAAATGATTTTCCAAACCACCATTTTATAATATATGCCAATAAAGTAGAGGACTACAAACCCTACAATAATTCAATTAGAATAGTGTGCATTACCCAATTTACTCTGTAATGCATCTCATGCAATATTCCTATGTTATGTTACAGCTGTTACCCATATGCCAAATAATGGGTATGTATTGTTAATTGTAGAATTGCCTTTATGGAATTTGCTTCTCAAAGGGAAAGTATGCTCTAAAATGTATCTCTTTGCAGCCATATCACTTACATATAATTTTCCACACCCAAGAGTTTGGTTATACAGCTAATATATTTATGTTTATGTGCTATAGAGACTATTGGGAGGAGTTCCTAAATACAGGTTGCTAAACCAATTGCAGGATTTAGGGAATTATTATCAATTAAAAATGTGTGAGAAAAGAGGTTCACAAAGTTATTATTTTTATAAAATGTTTTATTGCTCAAGGACATCTAGAGCTGATGAGCAATAATGTGAATATTTTCATCCACAAGCACAAGTAAAAACCCTGCAACAAACTTAGCTCTATGCACAAATACAGAAGAGCACCTTGACAATTTTACACAAGGGCCAAGCTCTTATTTGTTTTCAGAATAACTTCTTAATGATTCATAGCTTCTGCCCATCTGCTAAGCACAGCACAGTAGTGATAATACTGTAAAGCTAACAATGTAAAGCTAATCAAAAATAAATAAGTAAATAAAACATTTCCTTAGCAACACCAGGTAGTCAAGGAAATGCACAGCAGCCATCATGCATTGTTACTAATAGGTCACTACTACAAATTGGAGAACTGCATAATTTCTTATCTAGCTTATTTAAATGAGCTTTCCAGTACATCAGTGTGACAACCCTTGAGGCATCTTCCTTGCCTGCCTTAATTCCATCATGATACTTTTCACTACAAATAGGGTTACATTAGTTATCTTGTCTCCCATGACATACCTTTTTAATTGATCTGAAAGAGAACTGCAGATTGTTGTTAAAGCAATGGTATTATCCAAATTAGGTCTTCTCTAGGTCTACTCATTTTCACTTTAAGCACAAATTAGTCATATTTCTCCTTCAAATTGACTTACAAAACTCAAACCAAATTCAGCTACTAGGTTAGAGAAAACAATTCAAATGCTTAGTTATGGACCTATTAAGAATTAAGATATTGGCTACAGTGGGAAACTCCTTGGTGTAATGCTTGCACCTTTGTTGCTATATGTAATACCAGGCAATTCCTACAAAAGCCATATCATGGATTCATAAAAATACTACCAATGACACTTCCCAATATTATTCAGTTTTACTTTCAGTCTGTCTTTTTGTAATTAAATACATAAATTAACTTTACACAGGAAATTCATACTGCCAAGTCTGGAAGCATTGTTTTTTAATTGGTTTGCATTTAATATTATATTATGGCATATATTTTCCCTTTGAGCACTAAGTTATTTTCAAATGACACTGAATTTTAGGTTAAAAAAAACTCTATTTGGTCCAGAAGATGAGATTCAAATCATATCATTGCTGAGATAGTAACATAAAATTTTACACTGATTTTAATTATGACTAAAACAATAAGATTGCTAAATTAAAAAAATAAAATTACATTTTTTGTTTCATTTTTAAATTATGATGTTTAAAAAGGTGCGTAAAGATTTTCACACGATAAATATGGTGGACCTATATGTCAAGTTTTTTTTAAATTACTGTCATATTCTTAAATAAAGTTTTTTTCAGGAAAAGGAGGAACTTTCAAATTCATATAATATGTTAAAAAAAAAAAAGTATATTAAATAGCATAGCTGTTTTTCTACACTTCAAAATTCTGTATTCCGTTTAAGAAATCTGAATTGCATAACTCTCACATTTCTTAAATAACAATTCATGGCACATCAACAGCTTGACAAATTCCTGTCAGTCAATGATGCAGTTTATATATAAATAACATTATACAAATTGTAGGGGACATTTTATGTATTTCATTCAATAAAAGACAAGGTTGTCAATCAAGCACCTGTTGTAAAATGCCACCCCAGCATTCTCTCAGTCAGTCATCTATGAATTTCCTTTAGCAGAGTAAAGGACGTGTCCCCCTTAATATTAATTTTCAATATATTGTAGTTATTGGCTGTGATGAGTCTTCATATTTTATTTGTTGTGGTTTCTGAATAATGTACTGCTCTGTTTCAAACCGTGCATAGAGAAAACAGTAATAATCTAATTTCTAATTTTACAATTATTTTTCATTACTTGTTGTTCTAAAGAGACCATTTCTTATGCCCCTTCTTGCCTGGCATTAAAAGAGGACAGTTTAAATGCCAAACTATTTAAAATCTCTTAATAGTGAAAAGAAATATAAAAAAAAATATGAAAAAGTAAAAAAAAAATGAAAACCAAGTACAAATTATCTTTGTCTATCCATATCTACAGCATACTAAAGTTCAATTTAAAGGGAATTTGCCCCATACTTTCTACAAGATAGAAAGATAACTAATGAGGCTATGAAATTGTTTGAATATGTTCTTTTAAATTTTTCACTGAAAAGTGACTGTGTGCCAGCATTGAATATGTGTAGCTTCAAATGTTTTAAAAGCAAATACTCAACTTAATATGCATCTATTAAAAAGTCTAAGGTCTACAAATTCTTGATTACTATCATGAGGGAAATAAGGGTTATTTAAAGCAGTCTTTGATTTCATGGCAAAGTTTTCTAACATAATAGAGAGTATCAGAGCAATTACACATTTGATTTTTCTTGATCTACAGAATCACCAAAATGTATTAAATCAAACCAATGTCAATGTTGTTTGTTTAGTTCCCAACCCTTGAGTCTATGTCAGGCATGTTCTGGTTTTTTTTTTTGTTTGTTTTTTTTAATAATCACAGTTGAAAAAAGAAGCCTTGAACTCAATAAGCATCAGATTAATGAGAGGCAAAGGTGGTGTAATGTGACATTGAAAGGTGTAATAAGTAATATTATTTCTTCTATGGGATTGTGGAAATTCCTTATCTGTTTGTCCGTTGTTCCTGGTTGAAGCTGTATATGTTACATAATATAAGAACTATAAGTCTGATAGTAAAGACTTATTTATTAACAGGTAATAAAATAACAGATAAAAGAAAATAAAATAATAGGAATGTGCAGCCTTCAAACATAAAGTTCTCTTCTGAAGGTCCTTTTCTTAGTGATGTACAATACTTATCCTCCATATATATATACCACTTCTTATATACTATAATAAAAATATTGCCTCATCCATGCACTCCCTCACTCCACCCTTTATCATGTCTATGTAAACATTAGCAATCATTCAGTTCTTTGTCTGATTCAATGGAATTTAATCCTAGTTGCAGAGATGTTCTCTTTCGTCATTGTTCCAGGGGTTAATCCAGAGTCCTGATTGTTGTTGTGCTCAAGCAGGTTTCAGTGGTTCAGCCAAAGTACCTTTTGTCTTCTCACCTGGAAGGAGATGTATGTCAACAAAATACTAAATAATACTCAGTAATAATACTCCTTAAACACAGAGGGTGCAAAGCCTTCCTTTTATCCTTAGGTTCTTGTATTCTAATGAGGGATCTTCTCTGGCACCAGAATAAGGATGCAATGTTCTTGATCCTTAGGAGTCAGGAGTTGTATTAGCCATACAAGTTATCCTCCACCCAATTTGGTGTCTGAATGTGAAAAGGATGTTTCCTGATATGTTTCTTTATATTGTAATTATATCTGAGGAAACAGTCCACAGTTCAACCCCCAAATTGCTTGTCCATCAAGAACATGTTGGAGTTCCAACAAAAGGCTACTTGGACACATTCTGGATTTCATTTTAAATGAACATTGCTGATATGTCTTTATGACTTATGTAACAATTATATTAATATAATTTATGCATACTAAGGATTTTATAAGAATGCTCTGAATTCAAAATTTAGCTAAATGTGACTTCTTTCACTTAAGACTTGGACAAATATCTGAATTCTGGTTTATAAATAATTTATTAAAAAAATAAGACTATTGGCTTAATAGCATGATGATCTCCTCTTTATTTGCCTCTAAAACAGTGTAAAGGGTTAGAAAAATTTCGAAATGCATTGATATATTCTAGAATTTATAGCTATTCTGACATCCAGTGGAGCTTAGACAACAAAGCGCTATTAGTACTGTAAGTGGTGCAGGGTCTCGACTCGCTTTAATTGTAGGTAATGACAAGTTTAAAAAAGAGGAATTACAAGGTATTTTTAATCTGTGATAAAAGTAATTTTAAACTTGTTTTACTTAAATGTGTTGCGTTATTTCTACTACAGTATATTGACTTTGCATTCACTCATTTCTACACAATACATTTGTATTATTGCCATTTCTGCCAAAGTACTTTTCCATTTTTCTATCCTTTTTCCCTGTCTTTTCTAGTAGCGAAAACTTTTATGTCTGCTCTTGAGAAAGAGAACAAAGCACAACTGTTATTTCTCTTCCAAATACCAACATTTTATCAATGTTTTCCATTGATTTTATGTTGACTAACTGGCTAAAATTCATGTTTTCAACTTTTCACATTGGAATATATCCCTCTAAATTTGATTTCTTTGAGATTCTATACAGTACATGAGATAGATATAACTTTTGTTAATTAAGAAAATGATGGATGGTAGTCCTAGGCACTTCAGGCTAGCATAGATAGTCATACATCTTCAATACTGGGTCTACAGTGGTCATACATGTCAATCAGCTAAAAAGTCGGGGGGAAATCCTCTCACTTTGCAGTTGAGTCAATTTGGGGTTTTTTTTTGTGTTTTTGAGCACCAAATGTTACCGTTCCCTGACTTTTGTCGTTGATAGAAAAATAACAAATAGTTGGATAGCAGTTCATTTTTCTGGAATTTCCAGTGTTATCTGTAACTACAATCAGAGTAGAAGACCAGAAACCTCAGTCTTAAAACTTGTTATAAACTGCTAATTCAACAGTAGTTTCACAATTACTCAACTCCGGCAAAATATAATATTTTACTACATTTATACACAGATAAATGACTGAACATCTTGAAGGTGCAAATCCTCCCATAGAATAAACATGTTGGTTTTACTCAACAGTTTTATCTTTTGTTCTTAATGATATATGAATAATTTGAAGAATAACAAACTAACCACCACAAAATATAAAGTTTATATTAATGAAATTGACTTTTTGGCTAAAACAAAAATTGTCCGGTCTAGTTTTTTTCACAAACAAAAGTAAAATAAATTCAAATATAAAAATTATTTAAAAAAAAATGATTTCTCATAGTCTTCTGTGCTTACATTTCTCCTGTAGTTCCATGTAAAAGAAGGAAACAAACTCTGTAAAGTAAATATATATTTTGTTTCATTGTTTTCATTAGAACTGGGATAATCTAGAATTAATGATCTTCTGGGACACTCACACATTTCATTTAATATCCAAATGTGATACAAGGGTGCCAGTAGAACATATACATTATATGTTAAATGTGTACAATATTCTATAATTTATATAAAGCTACTAAGTATGCAGTATACTGGTATTTCTAATATTATTCTGAATGTCTGTCCATAATAAGTATGTGACTTACTCTTAAGGAGAAAATAATATTCAATTTGTTATATTTATTTTATAAAACAAAGACAAAAAGATGAAACTTTCATACTCATGAAAAAATAAAACTGACCTGTTGCAGTGGTTTTCTAGTATGTAGCTGTAGAGTTTTCAATAGAGGACTCTGGGCGTGATTTTATATTAAAAAAAAGTGTTAAACTATTTAGAGCATACTTTGTTCATTATATCATTTCTTTATTATTGGGATCGTAGGATTTTGATATTCCTTTTATGCATCAAAAGTCAAGATAACATTACACCATTTTTGTCTCTTGTATCAGTTTAAAATGGAAATATCAGTTTCTGTAAATGATGTAGGACTGATGAAAATGAACAATCTGCCATATGTAAAAGATACGGCAATCAAAATATATTCCATTTACTATAAATACTGAAGAAAGATGCTATTGCTCTGTTCCCATAAAAGGACTATAGTATTGTACACTCTCCTTAAGTGTCCTGCCCATTTAGCACTGTTTTGTTGCAGTCAATCTTAAAGGGAAAGTCCAGCCTCCAACAATTATTTGACTCATAATTCCCACTGTTAAATGATTTTTGCAATATATAATATATATACAGTATATATTTATTTTTTTTATTTTTTGCAATTAGAGAAGCCCTCTTCTCTCTACTACTTCCTCTTCAGCTCATCAGTTTGGAATCTTGGACCACTAATTTCTCAAGTCTTGAGAATTCTGAAATAAAATTGTCAGAAGATGTTGCAGCGGCTCTGTGAGGTTACACGCCTGCAAGATTCTGAATGGTTATTCAGAATTCTCCAGTCTTTTATTTAAATTCCTGAATTAAGATTTCATAATAACCTGCTAAAAAGGAAGAAGGTGAGTGAGAGAAGTAGTTTTTAATAGAAAGTGCTGATAAACTGAAAAGGGTTGGAAGTAAATTAAACATATTGCAAAAGCATTTATGTAAAAGTGACAAATAAACAAGCAGATACATTTTGGAGACTGCATTGTTCTATGAAAGACTAAACTGAAAATCTACACATTTTTCAGATGCAATATTGTCTGATACATAAACACATTGTTTTGTTCAATAGGATCTTCAGCACAAGTTTGTCAAACAGGACAGTTTCCCCATTCAGAGTATACTCTGTAATGAAAACATTAGATATTGTGGCTTCTTTAAACATAGTTAAGTCTTTACAGAAGGAGCGTATGCAAATGAAGAAATTTTATATTGCAAGTCCTATAGGTGATCCCTTACTGTAGGACTTGCAAATTAAAAATGAAAAAACTTTCTAGTGCTCCTTAAGACCTAAAGAAACATATTTGCATACATTTCCCAGTTAGCACCGGTTTAAATTATTCCACTGACTTAGCAAATCTCATTTGCATATATTCCCCAGAAAGCTCTGACTTAAGTTACCCTCCTAACTCTGCAAGTCTCCCTATCTGTGCCTAATTTTCTGTTTTAAAGAAATCCATAAAGATTTGTTTTAAAGCTATTCACTCTAACCCCTTTGTTAGAAGAAATGACACATGAAAGAAAAAACTTTAACACTTAGAAATAAAAGTTTGGGTTACATTGCCATGCTGGAATCTTAGTAATTCCTCTGACATGATGTGAAACATTATACTGTCAGTCAATGATTTGTAAAACTGCTGGGAAAATACATATTTTAGAGACTAGTTTGCTACAACAGTTGCTTAAAGACAAATGGATGTGGTATAACCGTAATCACACCATAAAAAATTTCTTTCATTTTTTTTCTTTATTAAATCACTTGTAATAACTTGTTTCTACAATAAATTGAACCTCTAATACTGTTATTAAAGGAACATTAAGACTAAATGTCAGGTTGTTAGAACAATCAGAGATTTCCAGTCTTTTGAACTCCAGCCATATAAATATGTTTTTTTCCCCTTTGTTCCCTGGCTTTTTGTTCGCATGACACTTCCTGCTGTTTCTTCCACAGAAAGTGCAGAGATAAATTGGTTGCTTTCACTTATAACTATTATGTTCCATGTATATCAAAATTTGTGGATATTGCATCATATGAGTACATTTCAGTTTTAGTGTTCCTTTAAAATATACAGCTAGTTTTTTTATATTTTCTGACAATAAAAATGGAAATTGATAGCCATGGTCTTGTTAATATTTTTAAACTCTGGTACTTTCATTGTTTACATACAGATATGTAGGCATAGTTGCCAACTACCCCCCAATTTCTAGGATATCTCTTGTGAATATTTGTTGAGTAATATTTTGGCCCCTCTTAATGTAATAAATCATTGTTTGATAGATGCACAAACACACTGCAAATTTCATTTTGTATTATAAAAGATTTAATTGCCTTCTCTCAATTGATATGGAATACACTTTATATTCAAATGCCCATAATATGGTTGGTATATTATTTATATATATAAATTGTCTTTTGAATTTTTTTCCTAGAAATTATTTTAAGTGGTTGGCAACTATGTGTTTTGAGGTTATTCAACAGAAATTTCAGTTTTTTTAGCATGCACCTGATGATTTAAAAAAAGGAAAAAATGTATAGATTACTATAATTATTGTTGATCTTCAAATGATAATCAGTCATTGACATGATGGTCTACATTAAAAGTAAAAATATTTTTGTTTCAGTGGAATTGTTTTCAGGACATAGTGAATTGCGTATAAATTCAAGGCCATGATATCAATTACATATCTGGCAACTTTTTAGAAATTTCACTCGGAAAAAATTCAGCAACTTTTCTTATGTAAATATGTGTGCGCATGGCCACACTTGTGTGAAATGATGTTTTAAAATGCTAAAACACTGCCAGCAGCATTTTCATATTTTAATTTCAGTATTCTCTAAAAAGTCACCAGATGAAAAAACCTTAAATTGGCCCTAATGTATACATGGACATAGCTAGGTTAGCTTTGTCATTTAACACTTTGTGATAGAATTAACATTGCAGAATAAGAATAAGAAAATAAAAATGAGTTCAGATAACTCAAGATATTATTTCTTGTAGTACAATGAAGTAAGCACTGTTAACACAAACATTTTGGATATTTTCCTGTGTTTAAATGACAAAATGAAACACATTTTGACAAAATCATTTCTCATATAACTTATAATATTGTCTAGATTAGAAAACAATACAATTCATTTAGAAGAAATAACCATGTTTTTAAAAAATTAGGGGTTATTTATAAAATGAAATTTTTGAATCTGATAAATACACTCCTTATAAAACTGTAATTGAAGAATGAAATATAGATAACTAGTTTACTAAAATTGGAAATATATACCCTCCACATAGGTGAAATAAGTAAGGGCCATACAGTCAACCACTTTAAAAGAAAGGTTTTGTTAGCACTGCCTAAAAAATAGGTAGAATGAAAACAACAAATTTTAATGTTTAGAATTGTTGAAATCTACAATCTACATTTGTAGGCATTTCTAGTATGAATGTCAATTTATTATTTACATTTTAATATTGAAAAATATAAATTGAAGTGTTTCTATAAAAAGGTCTAGAATGAGTAGTGTGAACATATGAAATTATTCAGGGGCAGCTAACATGTTGACTAGAATTTTAAATACTGGCTTATCTCTGTTCTGCTAAGATCCCTCAGGCTGCTTTGATGAAAACAATGGTTTGTTTATAGAATCATAGCCTGTGGCATGCTCAGATTTATTAAGCATTTTACATTGTTTTTATGCAAAGATGATTTTTTTTTTCTTTTACTGGAACTAATATCACTTTAAGTTTATAGCCCCACATAGTTCTTAGCCTTTGCACCAGCATCCATGAATATTTCTCTCCACATATGCACATGACCCTTCACAATATGTGCATATCCATGTACCAGTTTTTTTAACAGTTCAATAGTTAGTAGTGAAAAAAACTATCATCATACAAGCAGATGTGTGGCATTATAAAGGGAAAGCAAAGAATCATGTTGACTAGCAAGAGAATAATACAAGTGTGGCCATTAAAAGCTATGTGGCTCATTATTCAGCAACCATTACATTGTGTTATTCCCTGTATCATAATAATAGTGAAAATACAAAAATATAATGTAAATTATTCCAGCTATTGTTAGTGCACACAGTTAGGGATAAAGTAAATAGGTAAGTTAATAACTTGAATCATTAGATATGCTTATACTCATAGACAGGACCAAAAATAATCTAATTTATCTTTCAAAAATATTAAAAAAGAAAAATGTAAACATTTTGATTAAAAATACAGACAGATTATATGGCAAACTAGGTGTGTGTCAAGTCCTTAACCTTTAAGAGACTATCCATTATTCCATCATGTGACCATCCCTCGGGATAAATCTAAAGTTTTAAAACAACCCAAAGCAGTACTGGTATAATATAATTGCCTTCAACATTCTCAAAAAGGTAATTAGTTAAGCAAAAAAAATCAACAATTAAACTAACTAAACCTCCTTGGTAAAACCAAAATAAAAAAAAGAAGCAAGTTTGCTTTTTAATGCAAATTTCCTGATCCGTTTACAGTATTAATTGTACACTTAAATGTTCCAAACTGGAATTCAGGCAGTTATACATTTTGCTGGTCACTTACTGAGAATTTCTGTTGAATTCAACCTGTGGTCTATAACATTTATTTCTAAGATTGATGTTACAGTTGTTGTAGCCATAATATTTATCTCAAGGAAATAAATGTTTTTTCAAAGCTTTACGCTTCTCAAAAGTTTTTGTTTTTATTGTAAAAAAAATTGTCCTTGCTGTAATTTATTCGACATCTTTGAATATTTCAGCCAAACCAAATGTGTTGTTCAGTAGCAGAAATCATCTACATGTTGACGTGTTTCAATATTGTGAAAGTAAAAAAGTATTTCACACTTCTATTTCACATTCACTGGGATAATTTCATCTCTGTAAATGATATTTCACTTCCTCCCATTCCATTTTTCTATTGACACCGATTTACAAAAAAAAATTTGTAGCATCTTTCATGAAAAAAAAAGTTCATGTTCACCCTCTTTGTAAAAGGAAGACAAAAGAAAAAAAACAATAAAAATAAATCGTAGCATGGAAATTTTGAATGTATTTTTTAAAAACGGTGTTACTCATTTTTATAAATGTTATTAGGATCTAACTTATACATATTCATCTAACAAATCCATTACAGGCGATAAGTTAATTATATTAATCAAACCCATATCCTTACTATTATGCATATAAAGACAATTTTATTGTTGTTTTTCTCATACTCATTTTTTACTTCCATCTATTAAAATTAAGATACTTTAGGGCAGTGATTCTCAACCTTTTTTGACCATGACCCCCGGCGCTGACGTCACCGTGCATTGCGTGATGACGTTTTGGCCAAACGTCATCACATACGCGCGTCACGTGGTGATGTTTTCAGCCATCATTCTGCAGGAACCCTTATAAGAAGGGTCCTTCTGGCACTTCCAGGTGCTGTAGCAGTTCTCAAGCCCCGCCGGGGTCGCAACCCACAGATTGAGAACCGCTGTTTTAGGGAATATTTACTAAAGTTGAAAAAGTATTTTGACCAGATAATGCCAGGGAAACAGTGTATTTTTACCTATATCACTGTTTTTGTCTATTTACTAAGCTATTTGAAGACAATTTTAGTACTCTAAAGCATTCACCTGCATTAGACTGTCAAGAACCCATCATTCCCAATGGAGATGGTCCTATCATTTAGCCACAGTTCAAAACTTTTCCCCTTGATAAAGGATATCAAAATCAATCTGAAATGGACGAAAAGTCTAACTGACAAGCACTGCAAAGTGTGCCTTGGTCAACTGATAGATATTTATCTATAAGGATTTTTTTTCACTTTTTATCAATCCTTTGTAAATCAGAGGAATTGAAAGGTACAAACATATGAAAATTGACAGTGAAACAGGGTCAAACTTATCAAAAAGGTCAAAAAGCTTCTCATCTTTTTAATTTAAGCCTGTCAATGCCTCTTAAAATAAATCAAAGACACATGTTACCTATAAATAAGGTAAATTACAACTTACTGGTGTAACATATATTCATATAATGTATAGAAATGATGTATGTACATCAGCGATATTCATTGTGGCTCACCGAGCTGGTTTTATACTAGTGTCTCTAGAATACCAGATAAAGGCTGTTAAATTGGTGCTAAGAGTTATTAAAGGGGCGCTAAGAGTTATAGCTCAACAATAACTGGTGGGTTGTGGTTGAAAACCCCTGTTCCAGAGGAGGGATGCTAATGTATGTAACATTTTATAGTGAGTAAATCAGAACAAACACACAGAAATCTGACAAATGAATCACAAAAGACAAAATCAATCCAGCAACTTTTAACGTTTTAAACAATAATCTCTTGATAGAAATATTGTCTAGGATAAAAGAGCATTAAGCGAGAGAAGGATTGGTTTGGGATTAGATTGCTTTATTCATAATCCCAGATGTTGTATTATATCCATTCTAACATAAATACATATTCATTACAGATATCTATCCATCAAAATATATTTGATATTTATTTCTTTTTCATACAGGAGCAAACTGGAAATGGTTTGAAATTGAATCAGATCTTGTTTGGGTATTGACATATTTCAGACTGATTAACTAAAGAAGTTGTCCTGTAATACACACAATTTAATCTCCTAATTAAAAACTATACAGCGTTTGAAATGAACTGAAGACATCTACTTTGCCGTTCTTTATAATGACATCTGGCATTCCAGAATTTCTTAAACATCTCCAACAAAAACACCCACGTCAAAGTTAATTGTTATGGATCTTCAAAAGATATGGTGTTTTTTGTTTTTTTTTTTTAAGTGAAAGTGATTTAACTCATTCAGGCATGTGAATTTTGCAATGGGAGATTTACAGAGCTGAAAAAAATAATGGGATTTCCTAAGAGAGGAGCAAAGTAGCATAAGAAAAGTATGTCATATTAAGTAATTAGATTCTCAGTCAAACTTATGTTACATTAATATAGCAACATTTCTAATTAGTCAGTGTGGGTCCGTGCATATGTTAATTTTTTTCTTTTTAATGTTTTAGAACTCTGAACAGGGAGTTACAACACCAACATTACGGCATTAACACACATTAATGTTTTAGTACATTGTATACAGTATGTTGTGCTTACATTGGAATATTGAATCAAAAACATTTTGTATTCAAGAGTCTGGGATGTCTGGATTTATTTGTAGCCAAATGTGACCATATTTAGAAAAAAATTTCTCTACACCCTCTTGCTTCATAGGTTAATTTGATTAAAGGGGCGAAATTTACTAAGGGCGAAACGATCGCCCGAAGTTAATTTCTGACCGCACGTGCGGTATTCTGATCGATTTGCGATCGTGCGATCGCAAATCGAGCGCAATTCCGATCGTGCAATCGCAAATCGATCAGAATACCGCACGTGTGGTAAAAATACTGCACGTGCAGTCAGAAATTGCGATCGGGCGGACTAAATCCGCCCTTAGTAAATTTCGCCCAAGGTATGTTTTTGTCACCTGATGAAGGGTGGTTTATCCCCCCCGAAACATATTTGTATCAGGTGAGTTTGCACATTAAATAACACTATTGGAATTCTGGTCGTCCATTATTTTCTTATATACAGATATTAAGGATGAGGTGCTCCCTGGGATTGTACTGCGGGCTGTTGACTTTCTTCTATAGTGATTGGATGTTTTTGTTCACTAGCTGGATCCAATCATTGAGACATAGCTTTTATAGATGATAGGATATTTGGGAGGGCTAATTTATCCTGTATATATTTATTAATCTCTCTCCAGTATTTCAACACTACTGGGAAAGACCATATTAAATGTAAAACAATAGCATTTTCTTCTCTGCATTTTGGACAGTTTGCTGTGCTTTGTTTCTGCACATGTCATAGTTGTAGAAGAGTTAGGTATCCTTTGGTTTGATTTTGGATATCAGAAAGAGGTATGCTCTATCTGTTGCTTCCTCCCATTCCTCCCAAGTTAACTGTGTAATGTGTGTTTACCATAGTTGATAGCAGGCCTTGAAAGGAGCTGGTGCAAAGCTATTTAACTAAATAATTTTTTTTTTTAATAAATTAGTTACTTATTAGTATATAATATATTACATTAAAGTAATGCATTTATTAATTATTGACTTGTTAGATTTACTAAATTGGATTCTCCACCACTAATGTTCGTATTGTTTAAATATACCTATATATAGGTATATACAGTGGTCAGTTTTGGGCCCTCTTCTCTTCATATATATTTATAAATGACCTTGCTGAGGGATTAACATACATAGTAACATAGTTTTCAAGGCCGAAAAAAGACACAAGTCCATCCAGTTCAGCCTATTTTCCTGCAATGTTGATCTAGAGGAAGGCAAAAAACCCATGAGGCAAGAGCCAATTATCCTCATATTAGGGAAAAAATTCCTTCCCGACTCCAAATATGGCATCCAAATTATGTGTGAGTTTCTGAGAGAGTGAGGGGGGGCATGTCTAAAACAGCAAAATGGATGCCTTGTACTGTTATGGAACAATGCAGAAGTTCATAACTTGTTTTATTATCTGACCTATTGATTTAATAAGGGTTTAAGTCAAAGTTTAGTTCTCCAATATATTTAACATTTGCCTGCTCACAATAAAAATTCTGTGTGTATGTTTCTGCTTGTGTGATGGCAACAATTATCTACCATTAACTAATTCCCACCTTAGTTATACACAGTCCACTTAAACACAGCCTGTCATCAGCTATTCTGTTGTGTTGATGTGCAATACAAGGAATAGCACTTTGCACAAATCCTAGTGGAATTTCATCTTTTTATTTGCAAACTTTCTCCTTTATCAAGGTTATTCAGAAACCAAACCCTAGCCTTTTAACTTCCTTCTTCTCTTCCTAGCCTTCAACCATTCACATGTTTGATATGTGGCTATATTAAAAATCCCTCATTCAAGACAATATCAGAAATAAAGAAGAGGCCGTTGGCAAGGACAAATCATAGCTGATAAGAATCATGCTTGTGTTAATACATATACAATGCATTTCAGATCCCTGCACTTTTGTTTTATTGGTCTGATCAACATAAAAGATTATTTTTCTTCTGAAGACATACATAAAAGATTGGAGGTAGAATCATAAACAATTGTTCTTTTTAAACATTTCTAGACCACATTTTGGTGCTTAAAAAGTGATTCGGATGCACTGTTTTATATATATATTTTGTGTTTTTGAATGTCATGAACAGACAAATGATATAATCCCATACACGATGTTGGACACTATTTTTGCTCATTCATAGGGTGAAATTAAATCCAGACAGAACAAATTTGTGGTGCAAACCAGCTACGTAAGTGTCCGAGACAAGCAGAAAGTAATCTCATTCATTATTCCTTCTTTATACATACAATGTACCAATTCTGTCACTGTAGTTCCATTCTTTATTTATGCCTGTACCTCTGACTATTTCCTAGAAATGACCTTTACTATTGGAGCTATTTTTTTTTTCCATTTTCATCAATTCCGGTTGTCTTTAAAATGAGAGGCAATAACTTGAATAAAACCAGCAACTGTTGAAGAGTGTCCTACACAAAGATCTGTACTGCTCACACAGCCATGTTATTGTAAGTAATGCAGTACCAGATTTGCTTAAAACAGTCAAGTTTGCTTTGAACTACAATTCCCAGCATTACCTGACAGAATTCTTCATATTTATCATCTCTAAATTATTCTCCAGGGCTTTTCTGTAACTCACAGTTCACAATTTCCCACTTTGTTCTTGGCTTTTTCTCATACAATATTCCTCAGAGCCATTACAGGTGTGCTCTGTTGCCTTTTGTCCCAAGCTATTTTTATAGCTTCTTTTAATGATTATGTTGTATTACTTGGCATTGTTCCCAGAATCAGGTAATAAGAACTGTAAAAAGACTAAGTGGTGCTTATTTTCCAAACTGTTAATATGATGATATTCCCAAGATTTGCGGGTTCCAATATGTACAGCTCACAGGTGCAGTTTCATTTAATGCCAAGATATACAAACTAGGGGATCAGTTCAGTTAATATTAATATATATATATATATATATATATATATATATATATATATATATATCCTTTTTCATATAACATTATTGATACTATTTAAATGCAGTCCTCTGTTAGTGGGTGGGGACGTAATTTATACAAAGCACCATAGAATCCCTTCCCCTACAGTTGTCTCTGCAGGGTGTGAAGAAAAGGAATAATCCAATTTTATTTGCAAGGGTGCCAGAGGCCTAAGGATTCAGTTATAGGAATCACAATGAATTGCAAACAATAGTTAGTATCCCAACCTGAAATAAACATATAATGGGGGAAACATACAATGGTGGGGTTAGGTTTATGAACCCGGCTTTCCGGGGGACACAGATAAAGTTGAATTTTACATGTGCAGGAAAGTGTTAGAATTGCACATATTTTGTTTATCTTGTGGGAGTGGAAGGGATTAAGGGGGTTATTGTCTAATGTTCAAATTGTCCCATAAAGATGTGAATTTGCCACTTCCCCATATTTGGGTATTCAGCAAACTCTGAAATGTGATGAATTCTCCAGCTTACAACAGTCGCACACTACACAATGGATTGCTATTGTCATGGCTTCACTATGGGAATATTGTCACCATCCCAAATTTGCTAGGGGAATCCAAAGAGATAAGAATTCACTTCGACAATTAAATTCTCACTTTGATTAATAACTTCCTAAATCATCTACTGGGTCATTGCCCCTGTCCTGTATATTAGGGGAGTTAACAGCCTTGTGTCCCTATTCTAAAGACTGGAGGTCACAAGTGGATGAGTGGTCAGGTTAGTTTGCTTATAGAGTATCTTAAACACCAGATCATGATTAATTTCATGCAACAAGCTTCCAGATAGTTCGGGTTACAAGACACCCATCTTGTGGGGGAATTCAAGCAGCATTGTCGAGCATCCTGACCAAGGATTTAAAAAGGAAATGTGTCAATACTTTCAGGTTGGGTGAACCACAATGGAATCTGGGTTCCACAAAGGCATACAAATGTTCTCCCTGTTACTTCACTACAGAAACATAATACTTCTCTATGAGGAATTACATAGAAGTTATTTATTTGATTATTAAGTGAGAAAATAAAATACATTGCAGTTTCCTCCCGTAACTAGCTGTTTTCCTTGGAAACAGACAAAATGTGTTTTGAAACATTTAACATGGCTGTGTTCATTTGATAGGGCAGTCAGAAGCATTGCAGCACTATAATCTGTGTTCTGTTGATAGCTACAGTTCAGCGCTAGTTTTATCAGATGACTAACTAAGATGACTACAGTTCAAAAGAGATGATTTTTTTTTTTAAGAAGAGTTTCAGTTGACAGCTCCGGTTCATTTCAAGTTGTTTGTTTCCCAGGGAAATTAACATAAATTGCTAGAAACCACCAAGTGTTATATGACTGGTTACAGACTTTTATTGACAAAATGTTACATTTTTTCTTGGCATATTATCAAAGTATCAGTTATATTTGGCAGTGAAATTGTGGAAGGAATAATGTTTCCATAGACCTTGTCCCAATGCAGCAGTTTTTATTTTATCAAATTCAGTGCTCATATGTGGAAAAAATCTTGGCGTTTGCAGAATAAAATAATACAAATGGAAATGTATTAAATCATAAATAATAAATAAATCAAATGATTGTTTAAAAGAATGGGCATTGTAGTGTCACTGGGGTACATTTTCACATTTTTTTACTTTTTTTTTATATATGTTATACTTATCTGTAATTTTAATAGTAAATGAGTATATGTCAACAGGTGAAATTAGCAAAAATATTTACTATATATTTTTCATTGAGATCATAAAAATGGCACATGCAAATTAATCTAGAAGATATGATAACTAAACTTGGCATGTACAAATTAAATATTTTTAAATGTTGCATTTCCTTCAAAGAGGAGGGTTAGGAGACCTAGGTGGGATGAGATAGCAAAACTAGCAAGGTGTGAATACAAACTGTACCATGTTATAGTAAGATAAATACAAACATTATTCTCAAAAAATAGAAATGGGACAGAAATCTGTTAGGACCACAATGACCTACAAAGAGAAATATTATCTGTAGGTAGTTATAAATGCCAACAGGTCTGCCTGTTGTAATATGTGTAAGGAGCATAGTCCTTAAAGTATAGTTCTTTAAAAGTGTCTATCAAAGTTGATCTACAATATCTAACCAAATGTAAAGAATCCAAGGAGTCTTTCTTTTGCCACTAGCCACAAAATAATTGCGGGAATCAGAAATCTTGCCACAGTTTAGATTTGTTTAAATCACCATTTATCTTCATTATTTGACCCCCACAAGGGGGTGTGGGCTTCGTCACAGAGAATACCCAGGTCACGGCCCCTAGGCAGGCTGTCTACTGGTGGACTGAGACAGACAGGAGAGTAGTCAGAAAACAGGTCCAAGGTTGAGGCAGGCAGAAAGGATCAGAGTCAGTATACAAGCCAAAGGTCAGGGTGGGTAGCAGGCAAGTGGAGTCCAGGAAACTAAGCCAAGGTCAGGAAGCAGCGTGTTTTTGTGACCGCGACGGAAGCACAATGGCACTTTTTTGCAATGGAAGCGCAACAGCGTCTTTCGTGACTGTGATGGAAGTGTGATATATACCTGCGACCACGATGGAACCGCGCACAAACGCCAACAACACCAGTAAGTGACTTTCCTGACATTAGGATATAGAAGGCAAAGAAGAACTATAATAGTATGACCATGGTGATAAGCAAATCATGTTGATTACTTCTATGTTTGCTGTTATAATAGTCTAATTAGGGGCATTCCCACCTAAAGTATGACATAGTTCCTTTTTTCAAACATCATTAGCAGTTAGTAACACTATTTTTTTTTTTTAGAAATTACCATTAAGATGAAGAAGGGGCCAAAGACATTTCTCTGTATAGATGTGCCATGATTGCTTTCACAGTTAAAAAAATGAGGTCTCAACATGCTTTACATGGCAAATTATCGAACAAAAATGTTAATGTACCTAGTTATGGAATAAAGTATGCTTTGAAGATATTTTGCTTTTGCTCCATTTACTATTTCATACGAATTGTTTGCATTGTGACAGGGAAGTGTGGAGTATCAAAGCATTTGGGGATTTAAATGTACACACACTACAATCTTCAATTCAACACTAATAGTTGGTTGAAGTTCAGAGAAAGTAATATTGAAGTTCAGAGAATAGATATTATTTTCCTTTTTTTAATACATTTTTTTATATTGTAAAATACAGGGGTGGCATGGGGGGGGGACAAACTGGGCAACTGAAAAATCCAAAATCCTACCAAATAATCTGCAGTTACAAAGCTCTATATTCCTGAGGTACAGTGGAGTTTTAGGATAATAAAACTTATTGGAATCGGGGGTGGTCAGTTCTGGGGAGGGGAGGGGGGCTTCGATTTGTGCAAGACCCCGGTTATACTAAAACCTACCCTGGTAAAATATATTAAATTTGTATACATTGCATATGCTGGAAAGGTAACTGTACATTTTGTACATAATCTCAAAAATAAAATACTTAAGAAAAGAATATACAAAGGGAAATGCGTTTTATTTATGATTTATTAGTTATAAAATACATCCTAGTCAATACCAGTGATACCAGCACTGGCTGTTTAGTTATGATTTAGATGACTTAGATGAAAAGAACCAGAATGTATTATCATAAAAAAGAAGAGCTGTTACCCAAAATTAGAATGTAATGGCTTATAAATCTGTTCTATGGATCAATATGTTCAAGGCACTGTATTTGTATAAAAGCTTTCTCTAAAGTCAGTTACTGTTGCATGTTTAACATTATATAGTCCGTGAGTATTAATGGTGCCTTCCTTGGTGAAATGAAAGTCCATAACTGAAATAATTTTCTCTTTCTCTACTACATTAAAATACTTTTATTATCAACAGTTTTCTCAGAGGAGCCAATTCTTTTAAAGAGGTTCCCTATATAAGCATTCTGAGAACTGTAAAAAGGGAGAAGTGAAATACTTAAGACTTCCTGTCTCTTACTTTATAAATATATATGTATATATGGATATTTTTATTTATAAAGTACCACTAGGTTACGCAGCACTGTACAATTTAACAATACAATTATAATAGAGACATGGGAAAGTGCTAAACATAGTACAAGTGAAATAAATGACAAGCATAAAATGAAGAACGTATATCATTCAAAGAGTCAGACCATGACTGAAACAAGAGGATGGAGGTGCCTGCCCCATAGAGCTTACAATCGAATTATGCACCACATCTAAAGCGCTCATATCTTCAATCTCACTCTTTCACTTCTGTTCCTAAATAGTTAAAGTCATTTAATGTTTTTTTTAGCTTATTTGTGTCAAGCTAGGCTATAAATGCCAGCTTGATAATACTGTTAAATACATGCAGCTATATCTATATATTATATGTTTCCAAAAACTGTTTCACCATTTGCCTGATTCCATTACATTTTTTATAGTCCTTACCATGTTTGATGTACAGTACTTGGTGTGACATGTACCTAAGCTACTGTGTGAGTAGAGAGTAAAATAACGGGACATAAGGATAATTTATGTTTTTAACCAGTTAACAGTTATTGTTTTTATGTTTTCTGCAACAGCTACAGGGTATATTCTCCAGTGCTATACTTATAGATATACTGTATGGTTCTCTATCTCTGATACCAATAAGATTGGTCTGCCCCTACCATATCTCAAACAAACTCCTTATAGCTTGTTTCTCCATTAATCACTTAGGTCACCAATATACTGGGGTGATAATAAATTTTGAAGGAAAAGTCCAGATGTGAATAGGTATTTGTCCATCTCATTGCCGCTGTTACATACATCATTTTGCAATACAAATGATGTACACATTTTTTAGGAGTTTGATATATACAGCTCCTTCATCACAGAAGCACCTCCCTTTTCTTCCTACTTCCTATTAAGTTGATCAGTTTGGAATTTCATGCAGTGGCTTGATTCACAGGTTTATGTATTGTGAAAATATTCAGAAAGAAGCAGGTGGGCCAACAGCTCTGTGAAATTTCACACCTGCAGAGTTCTGATTGGTTACTCAGAATAACTCATGTTTTTAGTAAAATCCATGATTCAAGATTCCAAAATGAGTTGCCAAATTGGTAGGAGTAAATAATATGCACTGTAATATACTCTATATGTATATGAAATGAGTATTTAAAGAAATATTTGATGATACCTTTTTTTATTGAATTAACAGTCAGTTTAGATAGAAAAGCTTTCAAGAAGTCTGCCCTCCCTTTCTCAAGTCTCAAGCAATAGTGTAGAAGCAATTCAAGCAATGAATTTAGAAATTAGAAGTGAGTTACAAAGCCATAGAAACAGGCAAAAAGACATTATACTAAAATAAACAATCTCTACATAAATATATTTCAATAAGCATTTAACCAATGTCATATAGACAAATAACTGATGATGACTAAACTGTTCCTTAATAAGACAAAAATCTACCCAGTCTGACATCCTAAAATTGTTCTATAATCATATCTGCATATCTAAGAACTCTGGGGCAGCCAAGGCCTGGAGATCAGCTTTCTGATAGTTCAGAAGATTAAGGTGGAGACTTAATGAGGCAAACTACATCATCAAGAAATGTGGAGCTATACATCTTATGATGAATCTGATTGGTTGGGGGGTGGAGAAGGAATGGAGTTTGGGTCAGTACAAGGCAGGGTTAGGCTGAGAACTAGAGAACTTAAGTGTTTCCCTGGAGATCTGGTGTTTGCTTTGCAGGTTCCCAGGTTTGTATATCTGACATCTCAGTAGTATAAAGCTGAATAGTTACATGCTAAAAAATGGGCTACATTAAAATCAACAATATATTTTGTATTAACGCAATGTGTTTAGACAGTAACTGCATGCATGTAAAACTCAAGGGAGGTGTAAGCCATGATAGCCATTCAATGAAAGGTACCAACACACAATCACATACGTATTAGGGTTAAGAAATGGAAATTCAAGCAGGGAGTGAGGCATATGTGTCCAGGCAAATGAGAAGGGTAAGTGGCAAGGAGTTTTATTGATGTTAATTGTAAGAAACCTGTAAAATCTGAATAAGGCATAAAACAAAAATAACAAATTAAAACATGTTACTTTGACAAGAATATTACTAGCTATAAAATATGAAAAGTCACATATATCTTCAAAGATGTAAAACCTTTTATGCTTCCCTTGCGTGTGATTTCATAAAACATGAAAAATATTTATTGAGGGAAACGGTGAATTTGAACATAAATATCACAATTTACCACCGAGAGTAAACATATTTTTAAGTTTAATTATTTTTGCGAGAGTGAAAATCAATAAAGATATAACGCATTGTCCAGCAACTATGCTGTGTCAAGGATCACATTTTTTACAGCCACCTGAAGATGTGAAATTCCGCAGCATGTTTTTTAGTATCGTATGGCCTTGTGTATGATGCGTGTAGGAAATACTGCAGCTTGTAGTTATATCTGCTGTAAAGTGAGTCATTACTGTATAGAAAGCTCCCAAGTTTTCTAAGTTAAATGGATTTGGAGCTAGTCAGGTAAATAGGTTTTTCAGAAATTTCTAATCATTATTCAGTAATAAAAAGCAAATATCTATTGTAACATTCTATTATGACATTCAGAATATTTTCTACTTCTGAAAAGCAGTCATATAATAAATTCTTTCTAGCAGCATTCCACTGTTAATGTGTATTATATTCCCAAGAAGTAGGGTTTTTTTGTCTACAACTGAATGAAATTAATGGTGGATAATTGACTCTAAGGGGGTAATTCAGCAAGGTGCAAACTCACTTTGTGATGCTTCACCTCAGCTCGCACAGACTGTTATGCGCTCACTGATGTCCTGCACGCGGACATCAGCGAATGCTTTAAAGGGATTCCAGTCTTGCGAGGCGACTAGAGCCTATCTATCTATCTATCTATCTATCTATCTATCTATCTATCTATCTATCTATCTATCTACTGTATTTGTATCTATCTATCTACAAATGTTTTGCATCACACCAACACTTTATCAAGACAAATTGTGATACAAATCAAATTCTATATATACCCCATCCAACCAACATCATGATTCTATCACACTTCTAATTAGTCTTTTTACTTTTCCATATACTTTTATAAAATGTCACAATTAAAGGCTTTTAATACAACTACAGGATGATAATCACAAAGGAAAATTAGCAGCTGCACAATTGCAAAAATCAGCATAGCACAACACCACCTGCTTTCAAAAACAACAAATCTATTTTCCTAAAAATATTTTGCATTGTTAGAATATGTTCTTTATTATCCACTGTCGTTTCTTGACAAAGCATTGAGGGCCATGATTTCACACTGTATGCCTGTGCCTTGGAGTTATAACATTACTGTTTGCCTTAAGCAATTCCTGAAGGCCTGTCACAAAAGCAATTCCTAAAGGCCTGTCACAAAAGCAATTCCTACAGGCCTGTCACAAAAAAAAAAGAAATACTCAAAATTTTCAATAAATATCAGATGCTGAAAATTCTGTATGAGTTTCAGCTAGGAGAGTCACACGAATTCACCATATAAGCATTCCATTTTTAAAGAGAACCTATGTAACGGGCTGAATCTAATATAATTAAATTAATTAAAAAAGCTATACAATTAGAGAAAAGATGAAATAACTAATAAGTCATATCTGTTTATGTAGGAAGATAGATGACCACCCTGGTGTTCACCAGCAGTTCCCTCAAGGAGGCTTGGAATTAGTTGTGGGATGATCACAGGTCTCAGACCTAGGGAAGTCCCCCATCTGGTTGTCATGCTTCTGCCAGTTGTCCTCTGCCTGGATTTGACCTAGCAGTCTGCTGCTCTAGTCTTTGTTCACTGTGCTATTCAGGCAGTGGGATTTGTGGGCTAGAATATAGCAGGGTTTCAGCTATCCACTGGGCTGGTGCTGAACTGACTGACTACACACCCTTTGTGAGTCAGCTCAGGTGCTGCCTGTTAGTTAATCACCTGCCTATGAGGATCCTCCCTTCCTGTGTTCACTTCCCAAGCTCATCTCAGAGTTCCTGTTTCCTGCCCAAGCTTTCTTGTAATTTGCTTTCATGTGTACCTTGCTGCCTGCCCTGACCTGGATTCTACCTTGGCCCTGGTTTAGTTTATTTCTTGGATTTGTTGCCTTGGCTTTTGTTTGCCTTTGTTTGTTTGTTTTTTTTTTTCTCATTTTTGTCAATTTCTGTTCTAGTCTTTTCTTTGTATTCCCTGCCCTGTTTCTTCCCTTCCTGTTCCCTGTTTTCTGTTGACATCTCTGTTCTTATATAGTTTGTGCTTTCTCTTTGTTCTTTATTTTTTTTACTGTTTCAGTCTCTTTATCCTGTCCAGCCTATATTCTTTTTTTCTGTCCTGTTCCCTTACCCTGCCTGTGGATCTCCATCACCACTGTGGGTGTTGGATCCCAGTTGCTTCCACAGAAGAAAGTCAGGGGCCCCAAAATGGTATTGGTGAGCACTGGGAGTTTCTGGGCTCTTCAGCAATTTGCAGAGATTGTTCTAGGCTTCTTAGCTTCCTATCTCTGGGTACCATCCTTTACCATTGTACCATGACATTGGCAACTACAAGCAGTGTCAGACTGGCCCACTAGGACACATGAAAATTTCCTAGTGAGTTCAGGCCTCGGTGTACCCTTCTGGAGCTTTAAAACTGCACCATCATGACATGGAGATTAGTGTGAGCAGGTAGAAGGTTTGAAGTTTAAAAAGATACAATTAAAATATTTTTTGGTTATCAGGCCCCCAATCTTGTTAATCCCCAATCTTATTTACTGATGGGCCCCAACACACTAGTCTGACACTGACTACAAACACAGATTTTTGCCATATTACTTAGATTGCAAGCTCTACGGAATAGATACTTAGTGCACCAAAAGATCTGCATGTAACTAACATTGTTCAAGAAGGAAATATTAGTACTTTGGCATAAATTAATCTTAGATGTAACATTTTTAGTTTACAACAATTCAGCAACTAAATAGGCAGAGCAGTTGGCTTTTTCTTTTTATAATCTAATGCAAAACATTAAAAAAGAATATTGCTAATGTGTGAAAATGTGCTTTCAGTTTGAAAGTTTTCCTTTACTGCTGTTTTCGCATCTTTTTTTTTCTTACATAGCAATGCATTCTACCGCCTAGATTATCTCAGCAATTTACCAACAAAAGTGTTAAAATTTCACTCTACTTGTTCGTCATATGCTAATTTCAATTCTATATAAATCCCACAATGACTCATCTCTGAAAAATAATATATGAACGTTTTATTTCTTTTCTTTCCCTCAACAATTCCTCCAGCAGCCTGCAGCGCATTCAAATCATACTTGGCTTTAAACATTTTCATTCTGGTATGGATGAATAATGTGTGTTTCTCAAGCACCTGTTATTTTTGATCTTCAATTAGTGGAAACCTTGGCCTGAGCTTTTGATTTATTTCATTTTAATGCTGTCTACTGGTTGACTGCTTGGCAAGGCTCCTCTACAACAAGATATTCACAAGAGAGCGACCAGAGTGGTAAATTTTAGTTTTGTCAGTGAGATTTATTTTGAGAACATCCATGTTCGAAATGAAGTAGGAGATATCTGTACACCTTGGGTTCAGGATTACATTGCCTCTTCCTATCACACAGGCACATTCAGTTGGCTTCTTTTGTCTTTAGTAATATTGCATTTTGTACAAAGACACTCAGCCTCATTTATCACCGGGCTGCCCAGAGCTGCCTGCATTATCTACTACTTTTTGTCATGGTGCACTGGTACATTACAAATACAATTAAACCTTTTTTTCACGATAGCACAGCATTTGCCTAAAACAGCCCGGCTTCAAGGTTGAAAGATTTCAGATATTACCAGTGATATCAGTCGCTTCCCGTTTATCGCCATTGTCCTGACTAATGCAAAAGTGTAGCATTAATTAAACGAAGCATCCAGTAATGCTACCGTTTTTACCAGCCTGACACTGAACTGGAGCCTAATGCCTGCTCATCTTTTAAGGGCCATTCATCACACATGTCATGGCGAAGCAGCCAGCTGTCGGAGAGAAAAGACGCATTTGCATTTCAACTTTGGTGTTCCATTTTGTGTATTCCTGATTTCTTTCTAGTGTTTTCTTGATTTTTTTTTCTGTATTGTATTATAATGGTAGAATGAGGAATCTAAATATCTGTTAGTGTGACCATTTTTAGTTTAAGTATTAATAGGACAGATCATCAGCAAGGGCATTGCGATATAGCAGCTGCCATCCATGTGTGGTTCTGTGCTTTCAGAATCAACTCAATTCTTGAAACCCGCATAAAGAAATAGCTGAAATGTTATAACCCTATTTTATATAGTTAAGCCCTCACAGCTTAACAAAAAAAAACCAAGTACAGACCTTGCTAAAGGTGAAACATTGTTTTACTCTTCACCTATTTTGAAGAATCCCAAAACTACATTTATAATATTTTACCTCACTTACCTACAAGTCCTTTTACGTTTATTATACAAAAAGAGGCAAAAGTGTCCAACGACAGCTTCCTATTAATTGGAGCTTGATGATTGAAGGCAGTAGGTTGTCTCTAATAATCAGCACAATCTATAAAGAATACACAAGAGGATCAAATTGTAATCAAACCAACATCCATGAATGATACCGTTAAAAGGGAGGAAAAGACAGGTTTTAATAGGGAGAAAGAAGATTTAAGAATTAAAAGGAGACAGGAGATGGTGAGAGAGTTGGTTAGTCATAGGCGTACACAGATGACATGTTTATCTTAGGAATCAGTGTTTCCTTGACACTTATATGAAATGATTTTAACTAATAAAAAGAAGCTTTCAGTGTTTCTTTGCCACAAAATGTGGGAAGTTTATCTTACAGTATCTGGCCCCTTCTAATAAAACAGTAAAATATGTTCTGGAGTTTTGTAATATCCCCATTTCACTTAGCTGATTTTAATGATTTAAATGATGGTTATTCCATCATCACGCTCACTATTTCAAATGCTTAGACATATCTAGAGGGTAGGTTCTGGCTACTGGTTTCCCATAGGATCCCAACCTTTCTTAGTCTTGAGCTTGTCTACAAACTAGATTTGGCATAAGCCATAGCCATAAAGCATCAGGATCAGCTGGTGGAATAGTCCTTCCTTGCAGCTATTATTGTCCCTTTTATTTCTGTTTGTTTCACCACTAAAATGCTGTGGTCCTTTATAGTTATGGTATCATCTGATATTTCCAAAATAAATCACCTGTAGATATCACATGAATATTCCTTCAGGATCTAGTATTCAGGACTTATTTTCTAACTTGATAACTCAATAAGGATTTCCTTAAAATATAAGTGATTTTGGGCAATGTTTTTTTTTCAGTGTCCAAAAGAAAAATCACAGGACAATACATGTGGAAATCACTTCATTTGATATAGCCCTTAGGATAAAATTAAATTGCTTTACTTTGATCACCCAAAAATGAATGATTTACGGTGATCCAGCAGAATTGTCCAATGAGGTTACCACTGCCATCCTGGAACTTCCATGTGATTGGTTGTTTATTTAGTAGCTTATTTTCAGGGTAGCAGGTACGTCTGGAGACAAGCATAGTTTCTTATAATAGCTGGGATGTTGAAATAAGAAAATGTAGTGTTTATAAGCATCTGTCAGGGTTGATGCCTGATAGTGGCTATTGCTATACCAATATGTATTTCTCACTTGAGTGTTTAATTTACTTAATGGTGAATATGCCTTTCCATGTTACCTAACAGATCAAGTCTGTGGCATTTTAGATAAAGTCATATTTAATGATTTTAATGTTTTTTTTTCTGTCACAAGAGGAGTGGTTACTTTAAGTAATAATGCTATAGAGAGTGACTTAAATGGCCCATTACATCACAAGAGCTGAAATATAGAGTTTGATATTTTACAATCAATACGGTCTAGATGCTTTCAGAAAAATGAAATAGCTGTGCTCAATAAGGTAAACAAAAACTCACAGAAAAAGCTCTATCGGGCAATTCCAGGTGATGAGTCAAATGCTGTTCCATTTCTATGACTGCCTTATTGCTTACAATAAAAATGATAACACAAGTTTCTAAAAAGCTTGTATCTAGACGTCCAGAACATGGTTTACTAAAAGCATACAATAAATGTTTCAAAAGAACTAAAAAGTATTTTTCAGCATTATTAATTATAAGTGAGAAAATACCACAACAGGTTTTTTTAATAGAACATAGAACTGCTAGATTGCTTCTTCACAGAAAAAAAGATCTTTCAATAGAATGGTAGCATATATGTGTCTTACAAGATGTGGAATACAATCGTGCAGAGGATAACTGACTCATGACGTAATAAAGAGGTTTGCAATGGCTTTGTATTTGGCTCTATACTGCGTCTGTGGGTATGGAACATTGCCTGCAATACTGAAATGTAAAAATTAATTACACTGTGAACTAAAGGTTGTGCAAGAGCAAATACAATTTAACCAGTTTCTCTAAAGGTGGTTACATACATTTTAATTTGGTTATCAATTGAGTTGGATCACCCATGCATGTGCCAAGTTCTGTAGATATCATTATAGTCAATCAAAATCTAACTCCCTCTGATGTGCTTGAGTTCACTGGCTAACCCTGAGAGAAGTCACAGGAACCACAATATCTAAGAGATCTAATCCAGCCTAGGAGCTGAATAACTAGCATGTTTTACTGTATATTGGATTAGTGACAAGTGTTACAGTGTATATTTGGGATTTATTTCTAAATTATTAATAACACTATGGTATAGTTGGAAAAAATATATGTAAGAACCGTTTCTGTCAACTTTTGTCAGGAACAGGAATAAACTGCTTGTTTATTCTGTCAGAATCAGGAATAAATGCTAAGTTCAGAAGGAGACCTTGGCAAATGTCTGGAAACAGGCAAGGAAAACAGAGGACAGACCATTGACTATCTTGGCTAGGAACAGATGGTTACTGTGCTGGATACAGAAAACTGTAGTGGTGACTTGGAGTACTTTGCACCAATGCAGGAAACATAAAAGAGGTTTTATCCAAAAAAAACATGGCTCTTTAATGAAATCCAAAATAAAACAGAAACATGACAAGTGAACAGGCAAGTGCAGGTACAGACAGGAACAGGATTCACAGAACTCAGATACAGGATATAGGATAACCAGGACACAGGTACATGTGCAAACTCAGGACAGGATAACCAGGAACTAGTAAGCATAGAAGTGCAGCATAACAAACAGTTATTTACAGCAATACAGGACACAAGCTGAACTGAAACACACAGCACCATTAGTAGCAGCTCAGGAACAGAAACAGGGCAGACGCTGAATGATCACAGCTCAAGAACAAGGAAAGGGTCAGACGCTGCAAACTGGCCAGTGATGAACATGACAGAAGCTGAAGGTCCAAGCTGTGGAGAAACCATCTGCTTAATGAAAATTCTGGGTAACTTGGACTGAAAAAGCTGCTGACAGGCAAGGCTGTGAATAACTTGGACTGAAACTCTGCTGACAGGCAAGGCTGTGAATAACTTGGACTGAAAAAGCTGCTGACAGGCAAGGCTGTGAATAACTTGGACTGAAAATGCAGCTGACAGGCAAGGCTGTGAATCCCCAGGAAATGCAGCAAAATAGCTGCCAGATTGGAAGTCACAGTTCACGGCAGGATGGCAGGATCAGATAGCACAGAAGCTTTGACACAAACTTGGAACACAGGTAAACATATCAGAAAAATAATAGTTCAGACATTTAGCTCAGAGATAATGTCAGCTTACTGGAAGCTCTGGAATAAACGAGCAAGGAAGGGGAGGTGTGAATCGTTAAATAGCCTTAGGGATAGTGAACAAAGACAAGACTCTGAATCCTTATACTTAGGGATAGTTGAAAAAGTCAAACAGAACTCTGGATCCTGACAACTTTGCGTCCAGTTTAAATAATACCTTTGCCCTGTGTAATATCATGCCCTTGTTATTTAGCTGGCTATTATTTATGATCTCTCTTTATTGTGATAGTCTTTTGCATGTCAGTATTTACGGATGTAAAGGGACAATTTTGTCAAATTCTTTAAAATGGATTTGAGTACAATCATCAACATATCCCGATGTGTTAACAACATTTTCTATAGGACATTGATCTAACTTAATTCATTGTATTAGGAAGTTGCGAAGTTATTCCTGTAACAAAGTGACAAAGCCATCCCACCTATACCTGTATGTTAAGAGGGTTTCCTGGGCCTTTCAGGATTAACTTACTAAAATATAAGTTGTTTCCTGTTTAAATATAGATAATCTGTTTAGGGTTAAGAGAATTGCTTGTCTTCTTTATGTGCCATAGTTCTACAGAGGGAGCACTGCGGATGATTTTATGAATGAAATTGCATGACTCCAGCTTCTACATGGAAGAATACAGTGACTAGATAATCACCAGAAATTTCCAAACAATGAGGTTTTTTTTTAATCATTTTGCTTGTGCCATTGTTAAACTGATGGCAAATACAGTATGTAGCTCTTAGAGGTGGGATTTACCTCTGACCACTTCCAGATGTCATAATGAAATGTTCCATAGCAATGACACAATCTGGTGACTGACACAGTCATGTACAAGTGCTTTACTATGTGTTACCATGTTAGGGTAACATTTCTAAGCAAGCTGTGTGGGGCCCTGGGATTTCTTGCACTTTAAAAATCAAAGATATTTGTTAAATCAGAGTGGACCACCAATGGAGACTCGGACAGCCAATCATGTATCTGATGGTGGAAGTAAGTGTCCTCCACTAAAAATGACTAAATGCAGGTAATTTTATTTGTACTACAACAGTAATTCAGAATTATTAGATGACTGCACAGAACATATTATTTACAAATGCTCTGTTTTGAGACTTTCAGGTATATGTTACCTAGGTTTCCATTAAAAGAATAAATAAATTCCCAGAAAACTTCAGAAGATGATGGTTTCAGAATGGACTTACAAAATGCATCTGTTTTATAACCTCCTAACAGGAACACAAGTTAATAATAAAAATAAAATTTCATTTACAAGTCACACATTCCCTGAGGTGTATTTAACCAGACTAGCGATTCTAGAGTGTGGATTTTTATCGACAGCCATATTTCATCATAAATTTAATCCTGTTGCATACACAAAGTTGGTTGTTAAATGATCTAGCCAAGAGAGTCAGCTCTGAAATTCTAAACATTCCAAACATTTTCATGTTACCTGCCTGGACTGAAGACCATGGAACATATCAAAAAGAATAAAATGCACATTGTCATATTTTTCTCTTTTGCTTCACATTTTACCTGGCGAAATTTTTTGTTTTTCAGACAAAGGTCATTTCACCTGTGTTTTTCCCCTGGCAAAAACATCAATTTCTGCTGAATTTAACCTTTGCTTTTGGGTATATAGTAATAACAATTTTTAGAAAATGTTTCCCTTAAGTCTGTTTTGCCAATCTAGAAGCATTAGTTTCTATAAGTAATAAAAAAATATATACGACAGTTGAATCTGAAAAGCGTAGCGCAACCACCTTGTAAATGGCTGGCATTTAATCAATCCAATATTTTTGGCATAAAAGTACTGAGTATTTATATCTATTAGATAAAATTTGTTGTGGTGAGCACCCAGGCAATTGAATATATTTTATGTGAGTGCTTTGGGACTGTATATATAGAATATTACTGTCCCATTTCCAGTATACATGTTTCTAGCTGATAATATCATCATCTATATATTGAAATTTGTAACTGAGTTTGCATTATGTTGTTTTTGTAAAGATATTGGCTTTGTGTTCGATATCTCCATGTTACTTTGCTTTCTCTAAAGATTCCCACTTATTTGTATAGACCAGCGTGTTTTTACTATTACTTGTACTTACATCACTGATAGGGTTAATTTTGTTAATCATGTCTATTGGTGGAGGATTATGGGAAATGTGTGGTGCATTTAAACCTGTGTTTTATCTTGTGGGGTCTGTCTTCATAAAGGCCCTGTTTGAGGGCCGAAATGTCGATAGGGGCTATTTTTTTTTATGTAATTTATGTTAAATTGTTTTTCTTTATATCAAGTCCTTCTGTGCATGGGCTATATTCTATATATAGTTATTTATCATTCATTGTCAAATGCAATAAATTAATGTGATAAAACATTGCCTGTAAGTATTGTCTCCAGGGATAATGTTAAGTATTCAATTATCCAGACTTTGAATAAAAATTGCAAGTATATAACTTGATTATTTTATGTTAAATATCATGAGGGTGTCGATATAAAAATCAGAAAGAAGGTATTGCCTAAATAAATGGCATAAAATTGTGATAAATCTTACTTTACTCAAGAAGCATTGGTAAATACATATTCACAAATCAATTAAATGAGAACTAAAGTTACAAATAGAAATAAAATATATAGATAAGAGTTATGTATATATTACAAGTAGTGCTATATGATAAGTGCTATTTATAAATGAGCAAATATTCATTTAGAAAGTTTACTTAAAGTGCGAGTATTGTAAAGTGTGAAGTATTGTAATTGGAAAAACGATTAATGAAATCCTCACACACCTTTTCACTCTGCAGCACTTGTTATCCCTCTGTAAAATATTCCTCCTTAATATGTATGAGGCCACGCCCCCACACCTCTCACATTCTCTGTCTTAAAAACTGACATTGTCTGGGTCGGGAATTCAAAGCAGCAGGGCTTTTGCAGTGAAAGGAAAGTATCAGGTTACTAAGCATGCACTAGCAGAATGAGTCATTGTGTGACCTCATTAGGGGGAGGTGACTTCTGGGCACTATACAGGAAGCAAGTACACAGAAATTCAGAGGGAAGAAAGAGTGCAAGATTAAAAGGTGAGAACTGAAAAACACAAAATCGTTTTTACTTTTCAATGTTTAAGTTTATGGGCGAAATTTATTAAAGTCGTAAATTTTACCGATCGATCGATTGAATTTTCGATCTATCGATCGGAATTTGCATTCGATCAATTGGAATTTGCTTGATTGATCGAAATTTCGATCGATCACTTCGCCTTTAATAAACTTCACCCAAATTTGTTTCTACATTATAAATATAATATATACAGTATGTATAGTTTGGTCAATAACCTTACTTACACTTTAACTTGGTCTTTTTCCAACTGATGTAATTAGCTGCAAGGAAGTCAATCAAGTGCCAACACAGCTGGTTATTAATAATTTCTTTACACAAGATTCCCTTGTATGAAGCCACCTTTTCAACATGTATGTGGGAGCCCATATTAAAAATGCTAGCTTGGGGCCAAAATAATGGGTTTTTGCAATTCCACAGGGAATTGTGGGTACTGTGGGAATGGCATAGGTGCTATTAATCTTACATGAAGTATAAGAAAAGATGAATTAAAAAAAAACACAAGATTTTGGGTTTACCATTTTTCTCTGGTGGGACTTGGCAGCGAATTACTGTATAAATGCATCTTTCAAAACATGGACATAAGACCCAGTTTTCATTTTATTTGTGAATAAATAAGATTATTTAAGTTGATTTGATGGCATGCATATATAGTCCATTGTTTTCTAAGGCAATCCCATTCACACATTTACACTGTTTCTTCTATTTGATTGTAGTTTACAGGTTTGTGCCATGCCGAAACTGTGGTCAGTCCTGTTATACATCCTTATGGCCTTGTCCTGTATATGATGTGTCCTTAATATGATTTAGTCAGCTTTAATTTACATTATGTTGTAGTACAACTAAATTTAATGTTACTGGAAACTGACAAGTATATAGATCCGAATGCTACCAAGAAAGGGTATCTAGACAAATGGTGCACTGACTCCAGAATCTGTCTTGGTCAACCTGTTTCCTTATCCCAGGACTCAGCAAATACTGGTTATTTCCTGGTAAAGGACTGAAGCAAAATAGTCTACTAGAGATTCTGTAAAACAAATGTAATCCTTAGCTTAAACAAGCAATGAGTTGAATATATAAAGGGATTGCTCACCTTGGAATTGATTTTAGTATGTTTAAAATAGTGATAGTCCAAGACTGGAATTAGTCACCTCTGTGTCTGGTTTCTGAATTATTTTAATTTGTTTTGCTTCATCAATTAATCTGTTTTTTTTTATATAATTGATTTGAAAACTTTCTGTTAAAGCCCAGAACCTCGGCTCTTCCAGTCTGTAGTTAGCACAAAATGATTGGTTGCTAAATGAATGAACCTTAACAACCACAGAAGACCATTAGAATGAAAGCAATGACAAAAACGTAAACATGAACAAAAAGGAACTGAAGAAAGTTTAAATAATTCAAAAGCTGCAAAACTTAAAAAAAAAATGCAAATTGCAGTCTTGGAATACTACAGTCTACAATGTACTTAAATGAATTCCAAAGTGAACAACCTCTGTTAAGGATCAGGTTTTATCATTTTCAAAATCTAGATTGTAAAATCCATGAAATTTATTTCCAAACTGACTCTCACAAATCGTTTGTTTGATGTAAGGCTTTTTACTTATTACCTCTGATGTATAAGGTGAATTGTGCTGGTTTAGATACAGTCTTGCAAGGCACAGCTGAACATATTTCTTTATCTTCATTTTCCACAGGCCGCCCAAATGCAGATCTTACAGGTGATTGATTTTCATTGAATATAGTTACCAAAATGTTCTGTCTAAACCAAACACCAGCTGAATGCATTGGTTAGGTAGCCATTTTCAGCTGTAATTACTTTAATTGCATAACACATGGTTGACTTGGCCTGAAGTTTAAGGCAAAATAAGTTGACATTTCATTCATTTATTCAGGGACATTTAAAAAAAAAAGTACTCTGCATATCAGCGATGATTAAAATACACACCTGTTACACTTACTTAAAAGTGTCCCTTGTGAATGGAATATTCTGATTACAGATAAAGCAGACCTGAGTTTAGCATCTGCCAGAGATTCACATACACACACAGTTTTCCCATTAAAATGAATGGTGCGCTGTGTAGCTCTGTAGCTTATTATAAATATGTTCGTTATGAAGAGATGAAAGAGAAACATAAGGTTAAGCCTGTCTCTTCCTGCAGCTTAGTGTTTCATCTGACTCCTTAATAGTCCCTCCACCTCCAGTCACGTCTACCACATCAGCCCATTGGCCAGAAACATTTGGAAGGATATTTATAAAAGTTGAACGGGTTTCTTGATTGGGTAAAGCTTGTGGAATAGCAGTAAAATTTCAATATCGCCATTTTCACCAATTTAAGTCAAAATTTATTTGCCCCAATGATGTTTGCGAAAACCCACTTATTCCTTATGGAGTTGGATCTGTCACTTAGCCTCAGTCAAAAAAAATAAATAAAAAATATGATTTTAATATCGCACTGTAATGAAAGGTGGGCCTGGTAGAGAAATACTGTAAAGTGTGCCAGATTCAACAATTTCCTCTTATTACATTATTATATATCAGCAGGATTGAAAAGTCCAGCAAAATGAATAAATCCTATAGCTGCAGTACAGGGTGATCTTATATGTTGCAGTGTTGTATTGAAACCATTTTTTTCTGTACCATGTAATGGATTTATTCCTATAGGGAATTTATTAAAATAGTAAAATACCGCTATCGCGATATTGGAATTTACTGATGTCGATATCGCGATATTGGAATTTACCGATATCGCGGCCGTTCTACCATTGAAACCAATGGCAGGCCGAAATTCGATGTCGCAATATCGGTAATTTTCAATTTTAATACATTTCGCCCAAAGGTGTTCTCTAGTGAATATCAGAAAATAGTTTTCTATGACCTCTTTCAATCTACTGACTTTGATGGGACTGACATTGTCTGTTTCCAAACACATTTAAGTTGCATACCTTGAAAGATGAAGTCAGAGAATGCAACTGTTTTTCGTACAATTTTCATGATTTTACAGGAAATGATTGAAGAATGCATTAAAATAAATGAGAACTAAGTTACAACCGATTCCTCAGTAGGACTAAATGGTGATTGGTATATTAGACCAACTAGAAGGTATACATCACATTTGCAGCATGAACATGAAGAAGGTCTATCGGTCTGGGCTTGTTCAAAGACAACAGTAGAGTGAGTCAGGACTAATCACATGTTTGTTCCCTGGTGTCCAAAATTTCTCCAGCAATGGGGAGTGGGGAGTCTGGTGCAAAGGCTAGTGCAATATAGTTGATATAAGATTCCAACAAAAGAGCATTTTCATGGGTATTCCCTAAGGATCACTAGAATCCGGAATCTCTGCAAACAAAACCAATCTTTCATTCCATATGAAGTTACTCTGCTGTATAGTGACTTAAATATCATTGGCAGGTAGGGATTACACTCCATCATGCAAGGGTTCCCAAATAGGGGAAACCCTTACATGGCAGGGAGGGCAGAGCATAGTAATTAAGATGCCCCTATGTCATTTACTGCTAGGATAAAGGATTCATGACATGGGCTAATAACAGTAAAGAGACACCATCTCAAACTATTTTTGTGTGCATTTTGTAGAGTTTACTATCTATACACTAACAAATTAAGATATTACTTTTTTACGCGTTGATACAGCTAACACAATGGCAATCTAGAAAGGTAAAATGAAGCGCATCTTTTATATCGGCAGTCTCACAGAACAGTAGGGCATAATTAAAGTATGACATCAAGTTTATTCATGTCACTTTGTGTCGCAATGCTTTAATAATCACAAATTCACCACTCTTTATTCCCTAAGGGGTGGATTCTCAAAGAAATGAACAACATTGGATACAATTTCTTGCTAAGTGCAGCACCAACAGTCCGACAATAGGAGCCCTGACATCAACCTCCTAATTCACCACTTAGATCTGACGAAGGAAAACTGGAGAATTCCGCACATTTGCCCATTTGCAAATTTGATACTTTGACAGACACTTGATGAACAGGTGAATTACCTGTGCACGTACACGCAAATTGATGAAAGGTAACCTGTAAGTCTGCAACCATCGTAAGCACATCATTTGGTTGTGAACAGGCCACATCGCAGAGTTTGCTAAATACTCGGAAATGGCAAATGAATGTGAGTTCAAACCCTTAGGTGACCATTCAGACTTTGATGAATTATCCCTTTTAAAAGTTATAGAAACAACTATCAGAAAAACCCAGGCACTCATTTTACTGTGTAGTTTATTAAGTTTGAGATATTACTGTTTGTTTTTATAAACACTTCTTCCTTTACCTCAGATTCCCTCTTTAGTGTCAGCATTTTTGTAATGGAGTGTGCTATTTTTTTATGTGCAAGTCCATGCATGGATGTTTTTATAAGGGTGTGTGCGCCTGCATTGATGTAAGTTAAGGGCACATAAAACATAACATTGGAAATGCTGATATAGAAAGAACCATACCTTTTTTCTGGAAAGGATCAAGGTAGATGTGAGTCTTCTCACGAAATACCAAACTGCACCCCTTATTTAAAGCGCTTCTCTCAGAAGCATAACTAGGGGAGGCTAGAATGCTCGTAAGGAAACAAAGAACTGGCATTGTGGACGGAGTGTATTGCTAAGTTACTTTTTAAAGAACTGATATATCTAAAACTAAAAGAAAATAAATTTACAAATAAAACCAATTCAATCTCGTAGTAGTTTCAGTTTGCTTAGATTTTGGGCATTATTCATCAAATCTGGAATTCAGCTGTGTGAATTTGTGTCATTTTGAGTCACTGTACTCTGATAAAGCAGTGGTTTCACATAGCAAAGAAGCAAACAGCGTTGGACATGGTTTCTTGCGCTACTGGCCTTGTCAATCAAACAGTAGTAGAATGCATAGTCATGCGAGTTCCATCCATGAAGAGCAGTGGTGGCATCCTTACAATGTCCTTTTAACTGTATCAAAGAAATATTACAACCTTTTCTGACACCATATCCATAGTACATTTTGCCACTCAGGGGGTAATTCAGCAAAGTGCGAACTCACCTTGTGATCCTTCTATTCACCTCACCGAGACTGTTACGCGCTTGCTTCTCTCCTACACGTGGGTCGTCACTGAACGCTTTAAAGGTATTCCAGTCTTGGCGAGGCAACTCGAGTGGTCACAAGGTGAGGCAAAGTACCTTTATAGCGTTCGGTGATGTACGCGTGTAGAAGAGAAGCAAGAGCATAACAGTAACGTTTCAGCAAAATCTAAAAACGTTTCTGGTCACAAGGGAATAGGAAGCAGACTCCCGAAGGAGGAGGCAGCACACTTTTCAAGATTTGCAAGATTTATTTGGACACTATATTGTTTTCATATTGTTTTCATATTGTAGAGGCGCTGCTTTGAGCACATATTGTGTTTCTTGATTTGTTGTTCAAGCGCATAACAGTATCGGCGAGGTGAATCGACGGATCGCAAGGTGAATTCGCACTTTGCTGAATTACCCCCTTAATCACAGTCTTTATTGTCTCTTTTGAATGAACAGTCACCTTATGCCAAACAGGAGCCAATGCATCAGCCCCCTAATTCGCCATTTTAATCTGGCGAAGTTCTACTGAATTTTAGAATAGCACACCGTGCCAAATTCACTACTTAAACAGACTCCAACACTGGATGAATAGGTAAATTACTAGTGCATGCACATCCAAAATGATGTGACGAGTAAGTCTGCAACCATTGTGTCCGAATTGGTCCTGAATATGTCACATCGCAGAGTTTTCTGACTAAGTATAGATCAGGAAGTGCTGAATAATTGTTAATAATAATAAATGTTAATTCATTAAGTGACTATTCAGGCTTTCATGAATACGCCCCAAATTTGTGTTTGTGATAATGTTAACTTTTACCATGCAGCCATTTAACACATTATCATATGTATCAGTGAGACGCTATTACATGAAAGACTCACATGTCTGTAGAATGCAGGAAATGATTCCAATGACAAGAATGACATACTCTACTTTTTCTTCTAACTGTATCAATATTTTGTAGACCGTCATGTCACTATTGTTTGTATGTGAGCTGGCATATATTATCATTATTTGTTATCATGAATCTATACAAAATGAAGATTTAGCTTTGTTAAGAAAACAGAGCAAGTAGTCCAATGCATATTCATTGAAGAACACACAGATGTGCTCCTTTTTTATGTCAAAGGTTTATTGAGGTTGGGCTAATGCTTTCTGATTTCTCCTTTTCTCAATAAAAATGACTACTTAAACGATACAAACTGATGCTAATAAATTAGCACATGCCTAAATGAACCTTCTATTTTATAGCTAAAAGCCAGGCCATTATAAACGGTGTAATGGATTTCAAAAAGCTTAGTGATAAGTGGCGGTATTCAAATTTGTTCCACTGCCTTTATCTTCTGATGTCCAGGACACCATTTGACTTTTCACTAACCTTTGGCGTGGCACCATCAGCTATAAATGTGTGCTCGTTTATAGCTCCATGCATTTTTAATTAACATTTCAGCGAAGCTATTTTAAAAAAAGATGCACCGTCAGTATAATTAGTCACTATGGAAATGTTCAGGAATGTCTAACTGAGAGCCCTGCAGCAATACTAAGTAGGTCACAAGAGACCCTGTCATGTCCTCATATACTCTATTTTGTGAAGTTGCACATTAAGATATTGCACTAAAAACACAAAAATTAGAGAAACAAAAATCCTATATGAAGGGAAAGACTTCAAGAACAATAAAAGGGGCAATGTCAGATGAAGACTTCACATGTCAGTGGTGAAGAAGGCATTGGAACATTAAAAAACTGCCAACAAAACACTTCCCATTAATGTTAGTGGCTGACTTTGTGTCAGTTGGTAACTGTGACAAAATGCGTTTCATATAAAGGCCTCAAACCTCATTGTGTAAAATATCTCTTTCTATGTATATGTATGGATGTATATGATATATAAGTTAAGAAAGAGTAGTCGTGTTAGTACACAGATGCAAAATAATACTTGGTGACACCTTTTTTTATTGGATTAACACACGTTTAAATAGACGAGCTTTCGAGAGATCTGTACTCCCTTTATCAAGTCGCATGAGATATGATATACAAACAATAAAGTATTCAAAACAGCAAATACCACCATAAAAAAACAATATTAAACATTCAAGACAAACAAGGAAGGTATTGAATTAAATTAAACCCTTCATTGCCACCAAGACAAAAGAATGCCCCCACACTGGGGTTGGGGAGCATGTGGATCCCTTTCCAGTATAGGGATGATGACATTGATTCCCTTTCACCCATAATGAAACCGAATGGAAGAGCATCTCTCTTTGCCCACAATGTACTCCATGTAAGGGTATCATCTTCTTTCTTGTGTGGCTAATTTAAAATGCTTTTGATCCATCACCGCATGCTGCCAGCCCTTAAAAAAAGGAAAAAAAAATACTCAGAAGTTGTAGAAGTTGTCATTCTGGAGGCATTCTTCTTCTTCACTGATACCATCACAGCTGAAATCAGACAACCGTATTAGTCAGTTTGAATCCAAATAGGATCTGCAGCTATAAAACTAATGGAAGAACCTGCCTACGCTCAGTTGTGGTGGCAATGGTGTAGATAAAGTTTGTCTGCAGGAAGGCCACTTCTTTGCTAGTTACTTGGCTTTTTAAATTAGCATTGGAAGTGAGAGCTGGTCTAGGCTATGGTGATATGATTCTATACTCAGCATCACATAATAAGAATTGAAAATGGAATCTCAAGACCCACAATGTAAGATGAATGGCACTAGGCTCTGGATGGCTGATACACATGATATACAGTACAGTAGTTTTCCAGCCATTTAGAGAAGATGAATTCCACCCAGGTAGCATCAAACAGTCAAAATTGATTGGTTTGGTCATACATAAATATTTTGCATCATGTTCCTGTTTCAAGTAGGATGCTCAGGGGTCTTGGGTTAGAGACTTTTACGTGCTTTGTTCATGACACCAGTTTCCACATAAGTGATGCAGAAACATGAACCTGAAGATATTGGACCTCATGTCTCCCCCTCAGACCAGAGCAATATATTTGACCTTATACAGCAATGCTAGACTGTGCACTGCAATTCCTTATAAGGAGTGTTGTTACAATTCTACAGGCTGCTTCCCTTTGCCACTTCAGCAATAAGTACCTTCTGTAAATTGTACGCCCCCACTTACATTGTAAATGATGTATAGAAAGTAACTGTTGAGAGAAACAACCTGTAAGACAGCAGCAGTGCTGCTGATTGATATCAGAGCTCCGAGGCTGTAAAGACTATTGTTAAACCCTGCAGAGCATGGGGGGTGGGCATGTGAGTAAACAGAGATTTCTGTGTTGGTAGCCTTCATGAGAAAGCACAGGTGGACCCTAGCATAGAGTTAATTTTTTTCAGAACAGTTGCTAGATTTACACTCCTTCTGGTACTGCTTGAGGAAATCATGGAAAATGTATTCAAAGCCTACTTATAGCACCGTGCAACATTGGAAGCAAGAAATTTAGGGCAAATAATAGTCTGAAATGCAGCCCCTGTAGTTCACAAACACAGGATGTGTGTGTGTGTGCGCATTCAGGTGAATTTAAATGTATATGTGAGTATGTATTCATATCTGTGGTTGAGGGTGCATATATTGTTTATGTTTTTGTATCTTTGTACATTTTAATATTAACAAGTAAGTATGGATTTTCCCTATAGCCTCCTTTTGTTAGTCATGCAGCTAAACTCCATTTATTTACACTGTCTTTGAAAAGGCAAGGACAGTGTGGCACACAATGGATGGCTATTGACAACTTCCCTAATCATATCTACCCATAACTGAACACTTCCAAAGCATACAGGTTGTGGAGTACATCAAACAAACAAATGGGCAAATTAACTAAATACTATAAGGCTGTGTTGCTGATGCAGTCAGCATATTAAATGTTTTTGTTCTGTTCAGGGTAGTAAATTTACACCAAAAGCTTGAAAAATCAATGGGTTTATCCTAATGCAAATAATTGTGGCAAATTTTTGGTTTAATTAAGAGAGAAATGGGATATGGCTAAAGAGTAAGTGGGGTCTAATTAAAGAGTATGTGGGGTCTAATTAAAGAGTAAGTGGGGTATAACTAAAGAGTAAGTGGGGTCTAATTAAAGAGTAAGTGGGGTATAACTAAAGAGTAAGTGGGGTCTAATTAAAGAGTAAGTGGGGTATAACTAAAGAGTAAGAGGGGTCTAATTAACGAGTAAGTGGGGTATAACTAAAGAGTAAGTGGTATACAACTAAAAAGTAAGTGGTATACAACTAAAGAGTAAGTGGGGTATAACTAAAGAGTGAGTGGGGTATAACTAAAGAGTAAGTGGTATACAACTAAAGAGTAAGTGGGGAATAACTAAAGAGTAAGTGGGGTCTAATTAAAGAGTAAGTGGTATACAACTAAAGAGTAAGTGGGGTATAACTAAAGAGTAAGTGGTATACAACTAAAGAGTAAGTGGGGTCTAATTAAAGAGTAAGTGGGGTATAACTAAAGAGTAAGTGGGATATATATAAAAGGATCTTGTAACAAACTATTTACATGTACTTTTATTTAGTGCAGGATTCAGTAGCCAGATAGCCAAAACCAGCACCACACTAGTTAAAAAGCTAAAATCAGCGCCACACTAGTTAAAAAGCTAAAACCAGCACCACACTACTTAAAAAGCTAAAACCAGCACCACACTAGTTAAAAAGCTAAAACCAGCACCACACTAGTTAAAAAGCTAAAACCAGCACCACACTTGTTAAAAAGCTAAAACCAGCGCCATACTTGTTAAAAAGCTAAAATCAGCGCCACACTAGTTAAAAAGCTAAATCCAGCACCACACTAGTTGAAAAGCTAAAACCAGCACCACACTACTTAAAAAGCTAAAACCAGCACCACACTACTTAAAAAGCTAAAACCAGCACCACACTAGTTAAAAAGCTAAAACCAGCACCACACTAGTTAAAAAGACGCACTAGAATTTAAACATAATCCATAGGACCTCCTTGTATTGTTCCTGCTCTACTGGACACTGGGGTAAGGTGGAATATGTTAAGGTAGGGAGCTCAATACTGAAGCATGGGGCTGTCTAGGCCTCTAGTCTTGGCCTGTCGGTGGGATGTCAATTTGCAGTCCAATAAAACTAGAGAGCCAAAGCTGGCTATTCTGGCTACTCCTGGCATAGAACATTTCCTATTAGATGTGAAAATTCAAACCAGCTTCTTGTTCATATTTCATTTCAAGTTACACAACATATCTCCTCCATGTGCCTGAACCATATCACTGAATATGAAATGACACCATCTTTCAATTTTTCATCACAATATTTTTTTCTTTCCTTTTTTTTTTTGCATATCTCATCAGTTGTCCATTCATGGCTGAATAAGCCATTATTCCTTTGCCTAAAGCCTCCCCATGGATTGATCTTCTTCATTAAAATACTTATTTTTTAACCTTGATAAGTGTCAAATAAGCAGCTGAGGAAAATGTGGCTACTAATTCCAACAAGGAGTGAAGATATCTTCAAGTATACAACACAAAACAGTTGTGTGACCTTCAGCACCAATATCATTTTATCATGGAATATAACTTGACAGCGTGCTGATGGGTTTATGCTCTGTATGGCAATAACTCTTGTCTACCCGTCGTTCTTCTCCAAGAGGATAAGAGCAGATTCTATCTATTCTACCCTGTCTTTTTTTTTCTTCATAAATATATAGATGGCATCTTATTTCCACTTATTGCAGCAGGGTGCTTCCTCCTGATGCATAGCATAGCAATTTCAATATTATGTATTTTTTTTGTTTTTTTTTTGTAGAATGCTTCTGGAGGGGTATAAAGCAGCATTTAGCTCAGCGTGAGATCTACCATGTTGACATTATATCTTAGATCAAAACAAACACACAGAAAAAGAACATGTTTTATAAGAAATTATTTTTTGTAAAAAAAAAAAAAAAAGAGGAAAAAAATCATATCTAGCTATTTTGCCTAGATTTGCCAGGACCCATCGTGGAGTTCTGACCTCTGTGCAGAAACTGGTCAGTGCAGTGCCTGTTACATGTCCCATATGCCTAGTCTCTCTTTTTCATTTAAAGTTTGGGAGAGATAAGTTTACACAAACTAAACAGATGAGTTTGCTCAAACTTTAAGGGGGGAATTTATGAAGCTCCGAAGTGAGGTGCGTAGTGTTCGCCTCACTTCGGAACAAGTGACATGTGCATGCTGATGTCCTGTGCGCGGACATCAGCACGTGTATTAAAGGAATTTCCCTCCCGGCGAGGAGTCTCGAGTGCTCTCGCCGGGAGGGCAATCCCTTTAATGCGCATGCTGATGTCTGCATTCAGGACATCAGCATGCGCATGTCACTTGTTCCGAAGTGAGGCGAACACTACGCGCCTCACTTCGGAGCTTCATGAATTCCCCCCTAAGAGTGAACATGTATTAAATTGCCTGTACATTCCCATTCTCGTAGTTTTTTTGTGTGATGATTCAACAATATGGTATATGTAGATATTATGCGGCGAAACTGAGTTACTGGATGTATTATCAGCCCTATAACTTTCATAATCACAGTACCAGTATGTGTAATTAAGCTGCTGTTCACAACAATAAATCTTCCTTGACCTGTTAATCCCAATTTAGCCAAAATAACCTTGGATGAGTAAAAACCAGTGAACCTAATGAAATCACCGCCTGTAAACATGCCCATTCCTGGATGTTGTTTATTACTAATTTCTTGTTCATTCTGTCTATATTTGAGAAAGCTGGAATCTGGTACAGTGCATTGGAGAATAATATCACCCGTGCGACGTAATGCTTTGAATTTGCAAAAGAAAATAAAAAAATAGCAGTCTGTTTAAAAAGGCCTGTTTTCCTAAGTTTGTTTCTGTGGAGAAATGCCAATAGGGGTCAGTGTTAAAGCTTTGACAAATTCTGCTCATTATAAAGAATTTGATGATTTATGCTTTTGATTTAAACAAGCAGCAGGACATTAATTCGCTGAATAGAAAATCAGTTAAGCCGAAGAAGTCATCACTGTAAGATCATTGCTGACTGCCAAACTTTGTCATATTTTACCAAATAAATAGTAAGATCAGCAAGCTTTTAGCAACGACAACTGAAATGGAACTGCTAAAATATTAATATTTTTATAATGAAGATTGAGATGAATTCAGTAATGGTTTTACACTTGTTTTGGGTGATATACGTATATTTTTTTCTCCTTTGGATACTTTTATCTTCCTTCACTTCAATATTATTTTTTATGTGACCCTAAGTTAACTGTAATTAACATTTTATATTCCTATATGGCAGATCATGCAAGGAAAATTAAAGGAGAAGGTAGAACTGAAATAAAGTTTACAGTCATATTTTAAAGAGTATTTTATCATAGTTACAAATATATACACATTTGTATGTTTAAAGAAAACCTTTAACCCGCTAAATCAACATCTCGTCCAATATAATATATTAATGTCATGAAAATATGCTTATGGTTAGTAGTATAGCATAGTCATATCATCAGTTTGTCATAAAAGTGCAAATAAAAAGATATATGTAAATCTGTAACATAATAACACATAAAAATGCACTTTGCACATGTATGTAGTGACTCTATTGTTAGAAAATTAATCATTTTGCACATAGGCGTGCGCACTTGAAGCCTAATTCACCATTGTGCAAAGTGAACCGCGAAGCCTTCGGCTCACTTCGCACATGGG
>WMED01000076.1:0-34213 GCA_019650415.1 Pipa parva
CAGTGGCATCTCAAATTTTCAAATCTGGCCCAGAAGAAAAAGTAATTGAATAGGCCTGGGGTAGAGAATCCTGTGTCTGTAAAATGATGTCCATTCTGCTGTATAAAAGAAAACACCTCACAACATAACAGAGACATTGTGCAACCCAGAATATATTAAGAGTCCTGGGGAGAAATTTCTAAAACTCAAAAAGAAGTTTTCTTATGGTATGTCGATATCAATATACCTTTAATTAGGTTGAAAATATCTATTTAAATATTTTTTAAGCTCTCTAAAGACCTTTTTTATTGCTGAAAAGTGTTTGTCTGATTGAGGGTGGTGGAAACCCATTTTTCCCTATAGAGATGGTTTAGAACATTTTTTTCCGAAGTCCCCATTGAAAAGATCAGCAATATCGAAAAGTAAAGTCCAACTGAAGAAGCATAGATTGGAGATTTATTCCTCACTCCAGTATTTTAAAAATTGTGACGCCAAGCCTAAGCATCCAGTAACCCATGGCAACAAATGCAAATACAAAGGGCAAGAGGAACTATAAAATGGTAACTTGTAGGGAATATGGAACATGTTTTTCTTTGTCCAATGCTTTCCCATGAGACCAGATAATAGTTTATTAAAATTTAATTATTTACCATTTGGAGGTGGGGGTGGAATGACAGATGGAGAAGCTGTACACCAGTTTCGGAAAAGCCATTTATAGCACTGCACAGTTACCTTTGATGGACTTCTTAATTTTTCCCATGTAAACAAGAAAAATGATGCTAAGAATAATGCTACATAGCTAAGCAAAGATCATCATTCCACAATCTATATGAAAGAGCTGAACCAACAGTCATTCTTTACAAATTACTACTGTGAAATCTTTGGAGTGACATTTGACCTCTATGTCCAACTATGCATCTAAATCTCCCTGAATAACAAGGAGATTGATTTTTTTTTTTTTTAACACCATCACTAATTCTTACTTGTTCTTCACAGGCAAGCAGCAAAATGTGCTGATTTACAGGTTCACTCTCTCTTAATAGGAGCTAGATAGAAATATGTGTAGACATGCTAAGTTCTCATCATATTTAATACGGGAGATCAAACTGCCTCTTGGTTTTGTTTATGTTGTCAACTGCAGTGAGTCATCTGAAGGCTCATTGGATCTTTATAAAAAAAAGTGGCATTCACTCCATTCCTCTTGCACCTTAGGCTAGAATTTTGATCCGTGAAATTTGCAGTCGTTAATTTTATTAGGCGTTCAGTCACTGTAAATACAGGTACTAGTGAGTCATAAGTACTTTATTTTCTGCATAGATTAATTGTAAACATGCAGTTCCATTTTAATACTGCATACATCAGCGGGGCTTCCTCTGAACCTTCCATAATTATGAAATGAGTTTTACAAGATAGGACATTTATCTGAGTCACATCATTAAGTTTTAATCTGGACACACACACATGCTAGTTCTGTTGTACTTGATCATTGTGATTGCAGTCTTGTAGAGTGTGTAGTCTTAGAAAAGGTGTATTGCCCAATCAAAATCTATCTGGAAAAGTTATTTGTATTGTGCCATTCAGTTGATAATCTGAATGGAGACTGGATAGATCTTTGTACTTATCAGCTTTTCTTCATTTTATCACTTGGAAACTGTTGGCTTTTTTATATTGTAGTCTATGCTGAATTTAAGATGGGATGTGCATTAGGATATCCTTAACCAAACTGATGACAGATTTGATCATTTAAAAGTCATTTGATTGCCTGGGCCTGCACCCCAAAATGGTTTGGTTCTCGGGTAGAAAACTGATTTTAAAATGATTAGTTCTGATGATCTAATGTTATACAAGTCACTAGATGTTTTTGAACATAACCAATCAGCTAAAGGGTTTGATTTATCAAATGATACATCAGTAAATTAGTTTGGTGTGAATTTCAAAATATATTGGGGTTAGTAGAGGTGACAGTGTTATCATGTTCATAAGTGCTTTCTGTAATAACTTATAAACCCTTGTATCCGTTTAATTGAGTTATACAATAAAACTGAAGGAATTGATATTTCAGTTAAAATTAGATTTATTCTAATAGGAATCTTATTGTGTAGTGCTTAATGCATTAAAGTCCCTGCCCTCTCTAAGTTTTTAAGGATGGTTACATGCATTGTAGAGTTAGTGCTATAAAAGCCACACCTCCCCATGTCAAAGGCAGTCAAGTGACACAGTCCCATTGTAATGTTGAGATTAATAATTTATTGGTGGTGTTTTACAGTTACCTGGAATCCTTTTCAGCAGGAAAATGCATTTCTAGTTGTCTATTAAATATTCTTTTTTAGACTGTCTGCTCCAGGGAATGTAAAAGGCAAGCAATTTCTTGTTACATCATTACTTCTAAGCTGAGCAGTACAGCAGTTTAAGCAATCTCTCTACAGTTACAAGTAGACCATCAAAAATCTTTTCACTCCTTATATTAGACTGTTTTATCTGTTAGCTCAGTACTAGTAAGCCTTGCAAAGTGTGCACAAATCAGACTGCGGCTCATGCACACACCTCCATAGGGAGATTAATTGTAATCTCTTCCTTATTTGTGTTTCTCTTTAGTTTCCAAAGTCATAGCCGGACCAGAATGTAGTTAAAACAGGTAGACTAAAGAATATTTTCTTTAAAACTCTTTTACCTAGGAAGAAACAAAGCAAGAGAATAGAAATATTTGTTTACCAGTGAGTACAGGAAAGCATGATGATTATGGGAAAGCATTTGACCACTGCATGCACATTTTGGGGAGCAAACAATAGCAGGTGGACACCTTGTGAACAGCTAAAACCTCCAGAAAATTTATGTTGCAAGTATTTTATTTAAGAGTTTTTCATGTCTTCATCTTGATTCCCAAACAATATCTTCCTGTATTGCTATATTCATGTGTTTTACTGATAACTCCCAAACCATCTTCAAGGGGAACAGATGTTTTGTCCAATGTTGGGTGCTAACAGCCACCCCTGCAACTTCGGTTAGTAACTTTTTGTCCGGAGTGAAAGAAACATAAGGGGGTTATGTTTTAGAGGAACTAAGTCTCCCAGAGCAAGATCTTGGCCCATGCTTCTTTCAGTATACTAGGACCAGGATATTTTATTAGTGATTGACATTAAATCTAGTACTGAGTGAGCTTTTGGTTAAATATTGCCTTATAAATATGATGAAAATAAAGGTTATGTTCTGACCCTCCCCAATAAAAATTTAAATAAATAAAATTGATTGCAAGCTGGGGTCCAAGTGTGCACCAAGATGGACTCTCTATTTCTGCTAAGTGCTTATCTGTTTTGCCTATATCTGCAGAATATTCATCATGCTCATTGGCCTCTAGTTCACTTTTAATAGTCCCACTGAATGATAGCACCCAGTAGCACTGCCCAGTAAACCAGATTCAATGCCAATTGACAGTAGTTCATTTATTATTCAGACTACTCAGTTGCATGGTATGTCTCATTGTGATGAAACTGTCACTCTGTCGTTTTAAGTTGAGTCTGCTGGTGCCAGGTGTGGTATATGTGGCTTATAGAAGCTCACCACAACCAAAGTAAAACTGGAAGTGCTGAATATAAAATAAATAAATAAATAAATACATGAATAAACTGATGTGTTCTTGGTCAGGTGTTGCCTGGCCATGGGAACTGGGTCAACTTACTAATCTTTACAACAGTCACAGAAAGCTTGCAATTGTTCAAGCTGAAGCCCTACTAAGGTAAGTATTTCCCCCATTTCAAAACAAATTAAAAAGCACGGCCTGATCAGATGCCCTGAAACTTAAAAGGAAAAGGCTCTACAGGGTTGAATTTTCTACAGTTAGTTTTGCAGTCTTTCTATGAAGAATTGTACAAACCCAACATATAGACTTTTTGAAAAGAAAGGATATTGGTTTTTACTGTTAGCGTGGTACTAAAATTATATTTTAATTGTAGTTTCATCAAGAAGGGGTGACAAAATTATAGCCTATGCACTGAAGTGGGCTTAGAACAGAGCCAGTTTCAGTATCATAGGTATTTTCTACTGGAGATCGTAATAAAGTGATATTGTTCTGCCAGAACCTTTGAGTAAAGCCAAAAGAAAAAAAAGAAGTGTCTTTCTTTAAATCTATTACAATTTTGTTTACAAATCTTTATTGACTGTACAGCCCAGTGGAGTAAGAGATTATATTTGCTTGTTGTGCCAGAAGGGGCATGAAAAGGTCAAGCAAAATCAAAATCAACAATCGCCAGCAATATCCTGGCTATTACAAAAGCATATACTGAACAAATGGTCTTTCTAGAAAACCTTCAACAGACATTATAAATTAGGTTTCTTAACAGAAGAATAGATATTTTTGGGGGAGAGTGTTCTCAGTTCCCGATACAATAAATGCTATTACATTCAATTCTTTTGAATTGAATTCAGAATTACATTCAATTCTGTTGAAAAAAACCTCGCAATGTTTACCGCAAGAAACTTCCAAGATCTCGCAAGAAATAAACTCGGAAAAGAATTTCCGAATTTATGAAATTTCGCCCTTAAAGTGATAAGGTATCAACCCTAGCGTAGTAGGGACAGCTGAAAGTAATCTTACCAAATGATCCCTTTAACCCATCACAGTTAAGAAAGTAAACCAATGATTTTCTCCAGTAAACAGATTTTTGCATTAGTTCTGATTAACGAGTCTAGACACTTGCTACACATTTAATCGGCAGTATGCAAGCAAATGGCTGGCAGTTGAAAAGCAGGTGTATTTTATATCTTAAAGTTTATGAAAAAGTTGCTGTGTGACTTATGGTTGCTGGTAATATTCACTTTTTTACCAGACCGTTATAAAATCCAGCAAATTGAAAAGAGTACTCTGGCACTCCGAGAAAGGTAAAAAATTACTTCTTTATTAAGCGTACATTGAAAAACAACAAAGAATAAAAGTGGAGACTAGCACCTACGCGTTTCGCGCATGTTGGCGCTTAATCATGGTGTGTATAAAATCCACTTGCTACATTGCTAATTAATCATATCCGTATGCATCTGAATGGATAACTAATCAGCAATGCAGCATGTGACTTTTATGTGTCTGATTTAAAAATCTCGAAGCCTTAGTTAGGCTTACCATTTAATTCCTATAAAATGTAATTAATCTAAATCCTGCCTGGTACATTATTTATTGCATGTATTCATAGACCTGTATCTAAACCTGTTTAAAATCAGCCCTGTAGTCTTTATATGTCTTTTGGGTTTAAATGTAATAACAGCTTTACTTTACCCCCCAACGAAAAATGTATGATTCAGAGCTGAAATACAACCAATACAAGAGTTCTGTATCAGCTGTGCATAACCAGTCTCCAAAAAGGAAAGAGAGAAAAAAAGACTTCCTTCAAGCTGAAATGTTTCTATCATGGTTTTTCCAAATTATCCGGTTAATGCTGAAAGGTATGGTTCCAAAGGCTGTAGATCTATGCAAGACTACACATCCCAGAGTGCCTTAAGTTAGCAGAGGGAATTCTAGATCCAAAATAGCGGTTCCTACAACATTTTCCAGACTGGTGATGTCCACAAATTATTTTGTGTTTATTCGTGTGTTTGAAACACAAATGCGACTGTATTAAGCTTTCTGTTTTGTTTTGTTTTTGTTGTTGGATGTGTCAGTATTATTTTAAGCACAGTCTGCACTAGCAGTAAAACTGAATTTTCAGTAAAACAAAGATCACGTTTGAGGTTATTGTGCCTTCAGGAAATGAACATTTGGCTTTTATTGTGCAGGAGAGATAGAATTGAGTAGTATGTCTTAACAAACTGAATTGGTTTACACCTGAAATACCTTATGCTTAATTAATATGCTTCCTATTTCCTTTGTTTATATTGTCATCGCATTGTACTGGAACTGTATTTTTATTTGTCTTATTGTGTTGCTGAAGAGAACTGAAATATAACTGCACGGTGTGGTTAACATTGACATCAAATTGTTGGAAGATTTGGAAGTACGCTGATGGGTAAATAACTATACAAAGAAAATCAGAAGCACAAAGATAGAGATGTTGCAAAGGTAGTCAAGGAAACATGAAAAAGTCTCTCTTAATAATAATAGAATTCTTAAAGTGCTTTTGTCCTTGGACCTGAAGGACTCATGAGTATTCTGCTTTGCTTCAGCTAATAGATAACCTCCAGTTTGTTCACCCTTTCCTGTGAACTTGTGAAGATTTCAAGCCATCTGACATCACACCCCGTTGCTGTCAATAAAGTGAAAGCCGCAGGCCCTGGTACTCCTTGAAAGTGATGAGAGGACAAAAACTCTCCTGGGATACGCCATTTTAAATTTTGCTTCTTTTTTCATAGAGATGTCAGAAAGTGTTAGGCGCTCTCTGTCTCTGATAGCTCTCTTGCCTTGTACTATTAGAATCAGACTGTAAATGTTCGCTCTGATCCTTTTTATTAGAGAATGTTATATGGAACTTTAAAGTGCAGCAATTCACTTTCATCTTCAGGTTTCCTTTGTCTAAAACTTTTCAGCTTCTCTTACATTCCCCCCAAAAATGCTATGTTACCTTAAAGGGTTAGTCATGGATAGTTCATGATGTGGAAGTAAATGTCACTCTGAAATTGAATATATAGTAAGTATGCTGCTTCCTTATAAATCTGTCATTTTTCAGACAATGCTATGTCTGTCTTTCTGGTACAGACAGTTGCAGTTCCTCCAATACTGTTTGTACTTAGGGATACTGACCGAAATAGTGCATTGTTCCTTTCTAGGAGATTTTTATTACCCAGATTATTTTAGTCAAAAGTGTTAAATATATTTGAAATAGTTTCAGTACTAACAGGACCATTTTTATCCATTTAGCTGGATCTAAACTTTCCTGAAGACAGCAACAGGACAGTGCCACCTACTGTGCTCATTTGCAAAAGTACTTATGTTTGAAACAGACCAACAATTTTCTTACTCAAAACAGCATAAAAGTGTATACATTGTTTGCAAATAAATTTACATTAGGAACATTTCTGCAGGTAAAATTCAAAGCAGGTAGATTATTATACATTTGAAGTATTCCATATCATGCACGTGTACAAAGTCTATTAAAAGTTGCAGTAGCAAAGAAAAATATGTGTCAGGGATACTACTCAATGGAAATCACTGTGTAAGAAGCAACATGCTCATCCAACACATTAGTACATGTGCAAATTAAAATCAAATTACTCAATAGGTTCTCATGTTATATGTACTGCTAAAGGAGGACACTAGCTGTGATTAGAGTTTCCAGCAGAAACAGATAAACAATATGTGATAACTGGCTAATTTTTAGATATGTTATTTTACTCCTTTAATTGAAATTAGGTGAAATAAATTTATAAATAGTATCAGAGTTCAAGATCATGCTTAGTAGAGTTTTTGCTGCAAAATAATTGTTGGCGATTTCACTGTTTAAGCCCAAGATGAGCTGATGTATTGCTTGTCTAAACAGAGGTATTTTGTCAAAATCTCCACAAATAACAATGTGACAGGACCATCCCATATGTGATCTCACACCTGAAGCAAGTAATATAATGTCTTTATGTAAGAAATGAAGACTAAAAAATTTGGATATAATTTTAACTTACAGCTAATTGAATATGATAGCATACACCTTAAGGTCTACCACAAATGTTCTAATTCCATGTCAATAAAGGTGATATACATTTGCACATTTTATATTGTCTTGGGAGATCTTTATGCCTCAAGGCAATGTAAAAGTTAACAAAAACCTATGATATTGCGTCTCCCTTGATGTTTGCAGGGTAGCACATACAAATGGGAAAATTCTCACTAAACTATCTGTGCTGCTATTTGGTTCTCCAGAAACTGAAATTATGCTAAAAAAATCTTTGTCTTTGGATGGATGATGTCATATTTTGTTTCACCTTACAGACAACTGTAATCTAATTGGCTTGTATGCTAATGATTTTACAGAATTACATAAAGACTTCTCAAGTTTTATAACACTGTTATAAACTCAGTAAGTGAATATAATTGATCTTAGAATAAATGTTCCATAAATCAATATAAAAACGTATCTAAATATGCTATAAAATAATTGCCGTAATGACCACATTTCTCCAGGAATTTCTCTAATTCCTGTAATTCAGAAAGTCATTGTGGCTCGTTTAGTACTGACAGTAAAGGAACTCCCCACCCCTCCTCAGTTATCAAGGACTAAGATTCACTTAACTCCTCGCTGTGATATGTAATAAAACATCCTTTTGGTAATAGGTGAAAAGTTGGATTGTTCAGCAAAGAGTAAATTCTCATCTCCAAATAAATTCAGGACAACTCACATTCTTTTACACATTGTGTAGCAAAGTCAGTTGAGCAAAAGTACTATTTTGCTTTTTGTACCTGTTTGATGGATCGAATTGTTGCATAGTGACTTATACATTTTGTAGGGAGAATAGCAATGGTGGCGCATTGAAGTAAATTTGACATAAATTGATGTATTAATCAAAGTGATGTCATCATCACATGGATCTCTTGAAAGGAGCCAATGCCACTATAATTATCATTTCTAGATTATCAACCAAACACTGTCAACTCTTTTTTTTTCAATGCTGGATTTGAATGCATCCTTGGCTGGTTCCTCCTGTAGAGTAGTTATAACACTATGCATTCTATTGCTTTTCAAAAGAAGTTGGTTTGATTTGTTATTTAGAGTTTTTTTCTAAAGAAGCTATTTCTAGCAGCAAACAGTGTGTTAGTATAATAAAATCTATTATCTCATTTTCTCAATGGAATAACATACTTTAAATGTTTTGAAGAGCTTTGCATTTTTGATATGTTCCTGAAAAGTGAATTAACTGTTAAAATGTACATTTAAAGGGATTCTATATAAAATTCTAAAAATTCTTGGAAAAAAAAAATCCAAACTTAATTCAACTACAATGAACTATTCCAGACTGATCTTTAAAATTCCAGAATAATTTAATTAAAAAATCTCTATCTAATTTTTGCTTAGTTAACCCATGAAGAAGATGACCTTTTTTAAAAAAAAAGAAAAAGAATTAACTGCTATGATAATTACAGATATTTTAAATCTTTTTTTGGAAAAAAGGTAAAATATGTTTTCCAGCAAATAAATGTGAATTGTGAATATAAAAAATCAAAGTCAGTGAAACTAAAGAGCTTAGATGCCACCAGATGTTCTAATATATTACACAGTATCTGTACATTTTAAAACTGCATCTTGCTTTCTCTGTTCTGTCAAATTTTGAGGATGCTTTATGAGTAATCCTTAAATATAAAACAACAATGACCTTGGAATAGAAACTTTATGACATCTGCAGCTTTTCTTTTTTGATGCAAATTTAAAATGGGACTTCAATTATTCAAATTCAATCATTTTAGTTCACTTGTATTTTTTTTCTTTTAACATTCAAAACAAAACTGTCCTACCTGGGTTCTGTTATAACTGCTTCTGTAACTTAAGCCTCTGCTTTGGGCTTTGTGGGCTTTTAGTTGTTAGGCATTCTCCAATAAACGTTCCAATATGTGTTCCCTCCCGTCTCATATCCCTGCCTTGAACCAGGAAGGACCTGGACAACTATAACCACTAAAACCACTTTGGGACAATACTATCTATCCTAGTACCCAATGAGGCTTTTTCAGCCTCAAAATAATTTTGCAGAAAGTATTTAAAAAAAAAAGAAAAAAAAAGCTGTTTACAATTATTTCTGTAATAATTAATCATTGTGAATGTGTTCCTTAATATTTGTCCCTATTATCTGTTGGTGTCTTGTTCTCCCTAAAGAGTTTTCTGCTAAGTATGCCTGTCTAAAGTTTTGGTCTCTTTAATGGGTTGAATCTGCCTATGAGATAAATTTTTTGTAATTTTAATTAAGCTCACATGTAATGTGACTGAAAAAGCATACAAATAAAATGTTATAAAGCTATAAAAATGTTAATACCATTTGTCAGGATAACTTGGGGTTTGCTGGGCACTACAGCAGATGGGGCTAGCCCCACCCACAGTGCAGAGTCTAAGGGATCCCTGGTCTTCATCTTTAACCCCCGCAAGGGGGTATACCCTTTGCCACAAGGGGATCCCAAGGTCACAGCCCCTGGGGGAGTCACCCACTGGCGGTGTTAAAGTGGTGGCAGAGGAGTAAGAGGAAACTCCCGAGAACAGGATCTCCAAAACCAGGTATACAAGTCCCGGGAAAGGAGCAACCACTTTGTTATTCCATTATAATGATAATTTTGTAATCAACCAGAATTTACCCGGCTGCAACTTAGTATGTATATAGACATAATCTTTTTCTACATACAGAAAATCTTTTAGTTATATATAAAATAAAGATACAACTTGTACCATTGGTGCAACATTTATTAAATTATCTGGTGCACTTAAATGAAAATAAGTGATTATTTCATCTTTCTATTGAGTTTTTTATCAGTGTAAACCTGTAGTTTCCAAGTGATCCAGAAATCTGGGTTTCAGCATGCTTTGATCGTATTTGATATCTTGGAGAAATCCAGGAAATGTGGCAAGGTTTTCACAGCATTTCCCTGTGTGAGAAGCAACTTGTAATTATACAATTGACAACATTCAGATGATACACTGTAACTGTCTCTTATTTCCTAAGAAGAATATTGTCTCAAATGAAACAGTTTATTGTGAAACTTTCCTCTCAACTCCTGCATCAATTACCAATGCTTTGCTAAATTATTCCTCCTTCTAAATGCAGCCAAGTAATTTACACCAAAATTTTACAGCATAGTAGGTATTTACTGTTATTCTGGGATAAGCATGCATTTCAAACCTGCAACATAGAGGAACTGTGTACTGTTTGCTTACATATGTAGAAATTATACTACAGATGATAAAAGAAAGAGATGTACATGGTTAAGTATTGATTTATTATCCATATGTCAAGAAGTTATTAAACTTATTTTAAATTCTACCCATTTAGGTGCTGTCACTGTGCATAGAAAACACTGATTGTGTAGTCCTTTTAAGTCTTATTCGTGGAATGATATTTATCTTGTTGGACAATATCTACATTCTAAATGAAATCTCCATTATGTTTGCTGGATTCTGAATATAACACTACAGCGACCTTGTGACTAGACTTTTATTTTCATTCTGACAATGAGATCAATTGTTTAGACTGTTCCCCCTCTCTTTTTATGATGGCATAGCAACACTGTTAACCTCTATCCTCCAATCAGTCCATACTTAGCCTTACTGCTTACTTTTAAAGAGAGATCACATTTTGTGTATATTTATCCATCCTCTAGTAAATTACTATAAATGTTAACCTGCCTACATTATTGTTTGTTCACTTGCTTTTCAAGGATAACTGAACATAACTTTTAAGATCTTACGGACATAAGCAGAAAGCATTAGTGTTCACTCATCTATGTATAACAAACAATGTCATTATATAATATAAAGTTTATGTTTTGTTTCATGCAGATTGACTGTAGGTTGAACAAACACTGACATTTTAGTCAGGGGAGTAACTACAAGGGTCTCAGAAATTGCAGTTGTGAACACCTTTGGCCCACATTAGACTGTGACAACACATGTACATTATGTTTAAGTGAGAATGGATGGGATCATTAATGGTTGTCATTTACTTACAATACTAAAGAAGATCAAAATGGCTCTGTTCTTTCACCGTTACCTTAGATACAGTACTTTGGTTCCCTAATTCCTTCTTCCAGTGTGATGGTGTGACTACAGGCATTTATCTATGCTTCCATATTGTAATAGCTTTTTCTATGCCTACCTGTGAACTACTTTATTAGAATATTTTCAGAAGAAAGCAAGTGAAAACCTGTTTTCTGTTCGAATAGATGTCTTGCAAACCAGTTCCAAATAACGGGTAAATGAAGTATTTTTGCAAATGGTGGGTTTGTGAGCAGTTTATTTCTTCCTTCTTCTACTCATGTGGAATTGAGTGGGAGGAGATTGTAGAATATATTGCTGCCTAAGATTGTTCTTTTGCATCATACCTTTAAACCCTTTATTGAACAACATTTCAGCTGTATCAAAGTCGAGACCTTGCCAGACAAGTAACTCTCCTGTTGTGAGGATCCGTCTAATAGATGAGGGAGAAGGAGACGAGCAGCTTAGTACCACAATGGTCTTGACACTAGCTATTCCCCGGGTGCGGAGTCTAAGGAGCCCTCCGGTCTTCACCTTTGACCCCCGCAAGGAGGTATGGGCTTTGCAGCCGAGGACCCCCAGGTCGCGGTCCCAAGAACTAGCTGACCACTGGTGGACAACGACAGGACAAACAAGAGTCGAGGAGAGACAGACGGACATACAGAGACAGGCAAGCTTTAGCAGGGACCAGGCAGGCTTGACAGGAACAAGGCAGGCTTGACAGGAACAAGGCAGGCTTGACAGGGACAGGCAGGCTTGACAGGGACAAGGCAGGTTTGACAGGAACAAGGCAGGTTTGACAAGAACAAGGCAGGTTTGACAGGGACAGGCAGGCTTGACAGGGACAGGCAGGCTACTTTATTTACAAGGGGCAAGCCACTAGAACTCTGACAAACAGAGTACTATCACCGGGCGCTGTGGCTAAGGGAGAGCGCCCTTATATACAACAATGCCGGCATGTGACCGCGACGCGGCCACGTCATAAGCGCGCGCCGGAGATGTGCGCGCGCATTCGCATGGAGGAGGCGTGCCGGGAATGTGCGCTTGCATTTGCGTGGAGGAGGCGCGCCGGGAAGAGCTGCGGGTCAGGCGCCGCACCGAGGGACCCGAGACTGAGGTAAGTTTCCTAACACCTGTGACCATGAGTTACTGCTTCAATATTATGCAACTTGGATTGCACAGCACACTCATAGACTGGCTTTCAGAATTCTTAAAATAAACATAAAATGAATGCAGTTTTCAACTTAAAATCTCCTCACAATTTAGACAGAGACAATGAATGATTCCAAAAGAAATACTGTTCATCTGCCACCCTTAATCAGTAGTTGGCACTTCTGATACCATTAAACTTGCCATACTTATCTTTCAAATCTATAAGTGGCCTTTTGTCGGTTCCTGAAGGGAGAGCATACGCCAACCGGCTCTACCCACCACCCAGGAGTCCTCAGGTTTCAGTGCTGGTTCTGTACTCTCAACTAAAACTTTTGTTAGCAGCAGATTTTTACCGATATTGCAATATTGATGTTACTGATATTGCAATTTTGCCGATATCGATATCACGATATCAAATTTTCTAGTGATATTATGGATTTTTTTTCTATTGAAATAATTTCAGCTGAACCATTGATTTCAATGGCAGAACAGCTGAAATTTTGATATCACAATATCAATATCAGTAAAATTCTGATATCACGATATCGGTAATTTACCGATTTTAATAAATTTCGCCCATAGTGTGTATTTATGGTGAAGGGGTGGAATGAAACATGTTATTGGTAAACAAGATATAATGACCAATTTTATTTTTTAGCATGGATTAATACAAGCAAGCAGAAAAATATACACTTATATTTAGTAGTGTGAGGGTATACTGTTTGAGGGGAGACATTTTGCCTCAATCATAAAAACCTATTACTGGAGGTCAGTCCAGGTTTTACAAATCACCCCAGGTGCAGGCTAGAACATAATTTAAAAGAAAGCTGGGAGAGCCAGTTTGGGTTGTTGGAAGCTGGGTGATCCATTTTGGGTTGTTGGAAGCTGGGAGAGCCAGTTTGGGTTGTTGGAAGCTGGGAGAGCCAGTTTGAGTTGTTGGAAGCTGGGAGAGCCAGTTTGGGTTGTTGGCAGCTAGGAGAGCCAGTTTGGGTTGTTGGAAGCTGGGAGATCCAGTTTGGGTTGTTGGAAGCTGGGAGATCCAGTTTAGGTTGTTGGAAGCTGGGAACTGCAATTTGGAATTGTGAAAAGTCTTTGTAAGAAAACAAGGATCTCAGAAAAGTTTACACCCCAAGAAAATGGTTGTGCTTAAAACCCAAAGTGGAAACCCAGGAAAAGATAATTTTTTCTTTGTTAACTCACCAGAGATGTGTATGTTGCAGTCTAAACAACAAGGGGGATATTGTTTGGCTCAATTATTTTGTGCCAATTGACTTCAGTGCCAGATGTTGAGTTTAAATGGAATTTGCCAAGAATAAGTTAATAGTGTGAAAAAATACTGAATGCTTAAGAAACTTGCTGCTTGTTGCATACTATTCATTAAAGACTTCACCAGCATTTCAGTGATCCTCCACAGCAGCTATTAGAATTAATATGGTAACTTCTACAAGGTTTGGAAGGTGTCCATGAGCCCATGAGCAATATCAAAACTAAATGGATAGGACTGTACGCATTTTATACAAATAAATTAATGGTGGTGGTGCTAGCTCAGGGGTCGGCAAAGTTGTTTTGGGAGGGAGCAATTTCACTCCCTCCTCCAGTGGCTACAACTATCTTGTGAGCCGCCGGAGGAGGGAGGCGTATCCTCCCCAACCACATGACCACTGACAGCCAATCAGAAGAGCCATCGGTGGTCGTGGGTGGGGCTTATGCGTGGCTTAGGCAGTGTGGTCTGAGCCACAACAAGACGGCTAAAAAGCCGCAAGTGGCTCGCGAGCAGCACTTTGCCGATCACTGTGCTAGCCTATAGATGTTTGTAAACATCAAATAACAGCAATGGGAAAAAAACAATAGGGCGGCACACACCAAAAACCTTTTGGGTAATTTACCCTTTTATTGCATGTTAGATAGCAATGAAAATCAATTGAACCCATGAAGCATTTTTATTTGGTTTATATATTTAGTTAGAAGTTTCACTTCTCTTAGAATGTAGTAAGATTATAGACACTAGAGATTTCCATCAATAAATACTCAACAGCATAATGACCTTTAGCTGTGCTATTTTTTAATTAGACTTAATGGATGGATATTAACACTAAGACCTGATTTTCTTTAGTCAAGCATCTTTTCCAGCCTTGTTTCTAACAGCTAACTAATTGATAGCATACAATTTACCAGTTTCAGCTATCAATTCTCTCATTAGTTGTGCTCACCCAGTGCCTATGAACGCTGTGTATAAGTAAACAGGAATAGTGTCTTTTTTTTATATGTAAGTTAATCTTAGAGCGAAAATGCTTGCTGGAGGGGTGAATAAATCCACTAAAATGATGATATGAACAGGGCCGGTTCTACGTATGGACGATGTGGGCGACGGGCCATGGCGCAATCTGTCTGAGGGGCGCTGTCGCCCACATTGCCCATCTGTAAATGTGACACCCCCGCCCCGCACCGTCCCCCCCTTGCCCAGCGCCATCCACTCACCACCAAAACAGCGTTCCAGCGACGCACCTCCTCTGATGAGGTAAGTTGAATGCGACGGCGCTCCTTACTGCTTCGGGTCTTCTTGGCTGTATTCGGCAGCTGCCGGCAAGGCCCGAACATCTAAGGAGGGACGTCGCATTCAGCTTACCTCATCAGAGGAGGTGCGTTGCTGGAATGCTGTTTTGGAGGTGAGTGGAGGGCGCTGGGCAAGGGGGGATGCGGGGGGGAGGGTGCGGGGGGTGCGGAGAGGGGGGCGCAGGTTGGCCCAGGGTGCTGATAGGGCCAGGACTGCCCCTGGATATGAGAAATGCTTTAAAAATATAAAGGTCTAAAAAGTGCAGTTCAGACAAGATTTAGTTTACAATCACATAATGACCGAAAACAGCTGTTGAAATAAATAAGATATTAACTGTTTATTCTTGCCAACGATGGATTCAACTAACAGCAAGAATGAATCATCTTAGAACTGTATTTCCTTATTGCCTGTGAAACCTTATTTGTGTCCTGGTAAACCTACAATCTTTCAATGCCTGAAATGACATTTCATTTGTGGTCGTGTAAAGAACCGTTCATAGCTAGTCTATCTGAAATGTAAAGTTTGCCTTTAGACTTATTTCTCAGATCGAAATCTGAATTTATCCCCTTTCTATGACTTATCCCACTTTTGCAAAGATAAAATCCTACTTTTCTGTCAAAGTGGATGAAGTTGGGCCACAGCCTATTGCAGCTTGTTAAATTACTCTCTTGTATTGAGATGTGAAAATGTACCTAGGATTTTCTCACATTAAAATGTGAGACCAGTTCACCAAGATAAATTTTCTTAACAAGAAAAAAAAAGGGGGGGGGGCTGGTTGCTGAGACTCAAGTCTTGCCTTTATCTAAACAATATATTTCATGATTTTTAGGCAATTATCTTATTTTATTGATTCGGATCATTTAGAAAATAAATGACTTCAAACAGGAGTCAAATAGAAATACTGAAAACAACTATTCCAGTCATATTTTTTTTTTTGCTTCAGTTATGTGAGAATTTTTTTACTTTTCTCCATAAATAAAAAAGATATATGTGAAAAGCTGTATCCTGATTACCCTTGTTTTTTTTTACAGGAGCCCCACTATAAAAATGTAGGTATTATTACAAGGTCGAGGGTAAATAGAGATGATGGAGCAACACAATGGGCCTTATTGAATAAATTGTGAATTTACCTGTCTAATGCACCTCGCTACAACTCGAGTTGCATCCGCAAAATAATCACAAAGTCACTTCTCTTTATTGATGAATCTGTGGATAGGCTTGTCAAACCGGTAAACTGCTACTGTCACATGCATAGTGTGGCAAAGTCAACTGAATAAAAGTAGGATGCAAAGTCATGCGGAGTGATGTAAATTCCTCCAGTGAAGTACAGTGATGTCATCCTCGCCATATCCCTTTAACTGTATATAAGTGAATAATACATATGTTTCTATGTCACCTTGTCCCTAGTTCATGTTTAGTAGTGGACTAATTTAGTCACAGTCACCATTGTCCCTTTTGAAGAAATAGACAACTTACATCACACCAGAGCCCTTCCATCAACCCCCTAATTTGCCACTATGATGTGGCGAAGTCAAACATGTGAATCTGTAGCACCAAGCCTTGACAAATTCGTGACTGTGACAGACTCCGCCTCATAGTCAAATTACCTGTGCATGCGCACACAAAGTGACGCAAAGTGCTCTGAAAGTTCTCAACTATCATTGTCACCTGAATTAGAGGCATATTTGACACATTGCAGAGTTTGATCTATAAGTGAACATTGGGAAGTGGCGATCAAATATTAATTCAGAGCTATACGTAACTGACTGTTCATCCTATAGTCAATAAGGCCCATTGTCTTTTGAAGAACCTTGTAGGTGAAGTGGGGCTGATATGAAGTACTATAGTCCTATCCAGTAGCAAAAGCCATAACACATGAAGGAAAGGGGAGGTAGAAAGAGGCTTTCCCCCTCATTGACTTGCAAAATCTAATTTCATTTGTAATGAAATGACATTTCTGCTCATCATTAATTTTACAGTCATCAGTCTAAGATCGCTTCCCTCACTTCTCTACGCTTCTCTTTCTGCTTCCAAAAAGAAATTGCAATTACTAATTGCTTTGTTTTATTTTTGTGTTATATCTTGAAAGCAACAACGCTTAAATAGAAATTACACATTTTATTGAGAACATTAGGATTTAACTCTTTCAAATACAATGAAAAAATTTGCAACAATACCAGTTCAAGCGCTTTCCCTCCCCCTAACATGCTGTTCCTTTTACTTGTCTACCTGTGCAGCCTCATTAGTTCCTGTCGGTACCTGAGGGTTATTCATTTACTTGATCAGATGCTAGATATTTCATTGCGCTCATTTACTGTATTCGTTTATCTTATCAGTCTATAACTATTCTTTCTATCATGTTAATACTAGTAAAAACTGAATATATAAAAAAAAAAAAAGAAGTTAATTAGTTGACTCAGATATCAGGTTCTGAGTAAGGACAAAATTTAATAAACTCGTAAAGACCCAATTTTGTGTTTTCGATTTTATTCCCACAAGATCTCTGCTGTTTCTCGCAGTAAATATCGATTGTTTTTTTGATCGATATTTACCAATAGAAACTTTTCTATCGAGTTTTTCGATTGGATTTTTAGCTGAAAAGGAAGCCATACTACTAATGTAAAGCATACTACTAATGTAAAGTATAATACTAATGTAAAGTATAATACTAATGTATAGTATATTACTACTGTATAGTATACTACTAATGTATAGTATATTACTAATGTAAAGTATACTACTAATGTAAAGTATAATACTAATGTAAAGCATACTACTAATGTAAAGCATACTACTAATGTAAAGTATAATACTAATGTATAGTATACTACTAATGTATAGTATATTACTACTGTATAGTATACTACTAATGTAAAGTATAATACTAATGTAAAGCATACTACTAATGTAAATTATACTACTAATGTAAAGTATACTACTAATGTAAAGTATGCTACTAATGTAAAGTATGGCTACCTTTTCAGCTAAAAATCGAAAAACTCGATCAAAAAGTTTCTATCGGTAAATATTGATCGAAAAAACAAACAAATATAAATGTCTGGATTACATGCCATCTGCAGCTTTAGTACTCATATGAAATCAAAAAATGAACTTCTGAATAACGCTTAACTGTCTTTGATCTGGTATGTTACAGACCTTCTAGCTACTTATGAACAGTTGAGTTTTGATTAGTTTTTATATACAGTATATTGTATTATAATTTTTTATATATTTTTTTAATTTCGCTTGTATGAGGCTCCATGGTACCATCTTGTAATATATCCTTGAACATTTTTCTTACATATCACGAACCATTATAATGTGTAGACAGAATTATTTAGAATTATCTGAAAACCTTTGTAATTTCACTGATTCGTATTTATGTACTTATCCAGTGACAAATAAAAATCTAAATCTAGTTTGTTTTTGTGCTATAAAATGTTTCCCATTGGGTCCTTACATTGCCTTTGGTATATTCTAGTCTGTTAGTGTCTGTGGTTTAAGATTTTTTAATCCTGTTTTCAGACCCTATCCTGTTTCTTAGCTACTGCAATGAACTACAGAAAAATCAGAAAAAAGTTGCAAGACTGTTGCAATTAATGTGCTTAACTTTTTATTCAAACCATCAACAATGTAACAAAAGCAAGACTTTGGGGAGGGGGTTTCCTTTGCAGGACATGCCTGATATAAGAGGAAGTGACATAATCAAAATTCTAGAAGAAAGAGAAAAAAAATGTAATCTTAAAGCAAGATCTGATAAAGTTTGATGATAATATTTATTGGAACACATGTTTTGGAATAATCACTGCCCTAGCTCTCATGGACAGTTGTATTTAATATCTTAGGTGCAGACAGAGTAATGTCACACAAGTTTTGATTTATAAATTAAACTGCATGGCTTACAGTTCACACTGTTGAGCCAAAAACTGCACATACTGTAGCTTTTTTTGGTCATTGGAAGTAGCAATGCCAGCAGAAAGGGAAGGGGAAAATAGAATAAGATGTATAGGTACAACTGGATTTGATTTTCCATGTGCTCTTGTTGGAAAATGTCACATGTGCACAATGTCTTACTGTGGTGTCAGCAGTCAGCAGTAGTGTCCACTTTCTGCAGAGATGTCAGCTTGGTAGGTGCTGTCCACATTATCTATAACTTACTGGTGTGATTATTGACTGCAGTGATGCTAAATTGCCCAGAGGGCCTATTGTCTGCAGTAATGCTAGCTTGCTAATAGTGTATATTGCCTCCAGTCTTGCTAGATTGTTCTGGAAATTTATAGTGCCCACTTCCCTCGGTATTATTAGCTTGCCAAGGTTGTATCTCCCAAGGTGCTTTGCCTGGGGGTATTTTAATAGAACTCTGCTAGCGTATACCTCTAAGTCTTGCCTAAGGCATGCCTAATGAGTAGAAGGAATAATACCATGGCATTTGTATTTAGAATTACTTATTTTACAAATTAAAACGTGAATGTGAAAATGAAGCAATTGAGAACAGATTAAATAACATTACATTAAAATTGTTTAATCAGAATCTTTTGGGAACCCATGCAATTTCACTTTCTAAATAGCAGTAGAAATTAACAGGAAAGGTATACAAAATGGTAAATAAAAATGTCAGACTTCCCTCCCCCCTTAAAAATGAACACCTAAGTCTGTAATAGAAACACAGGAAAAGTAACCCCTTGGATTATGGGAACCATTTTAAAATGTGTAATGCTATTTTAACTTTACTTGGCATTTACATACATCCACAGCTCATTCCAGGATAGTAGGCCCTGCATACATTTGGAGTAGTGCCTGTACCTTTTAATTATAACTGATGGGCACCAGAGATTCTTAACAACAGAGACTTCTATTTACGTATGCACACAACTGGATCTTCATACATCACTTGCTTTAGCTAGACAGTTGCTTAATACACAATATACATTCTTTGTGTATAGTTACCCCCTCTGAAGAGTAATAAGATTCAGGAGTTGCTCTGACTCCTCGGTGTGGGCATTACAACCTCTGGACATAACAGATGGTTCAACTTGCTGTTCTGAAATCCAACAATGCCTCGGTCTTTTTTCACCCTAGGGTGTCCAGGCACCTCAAGTCTTACGGGATATCCCCTTAGGCCCTTTCTCCTGTTGAGATGCTTTGCTGAAATCCTAGGAGGGATTCCTACCCTTTTTGGTAGAGGAGGAACTTCCTTTTTCTGATTGTATAGTGAAGAGTCCTAGCTGCCTCCACCTCTACAGGGATCCTCCACCCAACATGCGTTAGACCCTGGAACCAACGATGTGATGCGTGCTAATTCCTTGGAAATCTCAGGGATGCTCGGAAAAGTCAGTGGAAAAAAGAGAAGAGGCTGCCAAAGAACAAGATGGCTCAACTCAATCATGACAACAATGAATATGCCAATTGTGGAATTGAAGGAAGTGGTGAAAGACAGAAAGGCATGGAGAACAATGATCCATAAAGTGGCCGAGAGTCTGCTGTGAATGAATAATCATCATTTTCAAAAATGTACCTTTATACAGCGTTCCTCTCTGTCATCTTCCCTGTCAGCCTGCCTTTTCTTTCCTGTGTGTTGGGTGGGCAGGGCTAAATGATGATTGACATTATAGCTCCTCCAATCATGATCCCATAAATAATAAAATAGCAGGGATCTAGGAGCAGGGATCTAGGAGCAGGAAGCTGGAAAGGTAGCAGCCCTGCCGTCTGCCTCCAAATTTGGCACTTTGATGTGGTGAAGTAAAATTGGCAGTTGTGACACAATATGCCTTGTTAAATCCACTACTGAACCAGACTCTGATGAATTAGCGAATTACCTGTGCAAGTCTGTGACTGTCGAAAGTATCTGAATGGGTCACAAATTCACCACATCGCAGAGTTTGCCGAAAATGTGGAGATGGGAAAGTGGAAAATAAACATCAATTCAGACCTTTCCGTGGCTGTTTGGTCTTGCATGAATAAGCCCCAAAGTCTCGTGTCTGCATTAAAAGGAAAAAGAGAATATTATAATTACACAATAGTATATTTATTACCACAAGTAGCATTTCCTCTATGTATTTGCTTAAAAATCCATTTATTCAAGTCCTTTTTAAGCCAGCCATCCATGCTTGCCAATGCCACATGTTCCAAGAGTGCATTAAACAGCTTCTCCATTTTTAGTGCTAAAAAAAAGCTTTTCACAGCTGAGGATGACACTTCTTTTCTACCATTCACAAGGGATACAATCTAATCTTCTATTTGTAAATTGGCTCCATAAGATTTTATTTTATCACTGTAATATTCTGACACATCTTCTATTGAAACCAACACAGATTGTTTATCTTAATGAAAGCAGACGATACTTACCTCGTTCAGGACACACAAGCGTATGATGCGCATACGCTGGGTCAGGAATGCTGTGTGTCGCATTTTGGCTGGTGTATATATGCCACGCCCAAAATGTGACACACAGGAAGTGATGTGAACGTCGAGGGAGCATTGACACTTTTGTTGGTAAGTACAATTGAAAATACGCTCGGCGTATTTTTCTTTTTTTTCTTCCCAAGAGTGTATGATGCTGCAGATCATACACTTGTGTGAACCAGCCTTACTGTAAGGTTGTCCCGATTTCCAGATCTGGAAGCTGCCCTTTTGTTTAGGACCTGCCACTCAAAATCCATTTCCATGCCCCCAAATGCTCTGGTTCCTCTCTCCCTCTGCCAAATCTCACCTATGTGTACTAGATCAAATTGGAGACGTGCATTAACGGCAATAACTAAAACATGAAATGCTAGACCTGCTGATATTGATGCAGCTCTAAGATTCCCTACACTGGTGGTCCACAGGATCCCCACACCTCCCACACCACCCCAACATCAACTCCCCGATCCCCCCCAGCATCAACTCCCATTTAGTGCTATCAATCATTAACCAGCAAGTAAGCGGTTATAATTTAAAAACCAATTATTTCCATAGTGCTACTATAATATTAGCGCTATGGAAATAATTAGAATATACTAAATAAACTCCAGCTAGCAGAGGTCTCAAGTGATATAAAAGTGCCACAACACTCTAATACAGGGAACTCTCACCAGATTATTCTCCTGAGGAAGCTGCAGACAGAAAGCAGAGAAACGCGTTGAGATTTTATTTGCTATTTTATACAAAAATGCATTCTTACTTCACATGTTTGTGAGTATGATTTTATCCTTTTTTTGATTAAAAAATTTTCATACATGTTACACTATGATGGGGTTTTTTCCTATTTTTATATGATATAAGACCTGCATTTTCAAGTTGGATTTTTGGTCTGGTAAAGATTGGAATTATTGGATATCGGTTGGACCAGTCTTTGGAGTGTTGCTCCCCTTCTTTGATCCATGTGGATATCATTATATGTGTGATTATTGCTCTTATCTGGTGAGAGTTCCCTGCATTAGAGTGTCGTGGCACTTTTATATCACTTGATGGTGGATTTTCTTCAGCTTCTATACCTCACAGATATTTTGAATCACCTTTGTTATGTCTATTTAAAGACTGATTTTTATTTTCATCTTTTTATTATACTCAATTGGTAATGCACTATAGTGCGATTCTATTTGCGCTTTCTCTTACAGAGCTCTATTTCTTTTAATGAAGAGGATTGTGAAAAAACCTCGATTGAGAAAGCTGCATATTGTGGGACCTTTACGTCACTAATATAATTAATTTTATTAACTATTATTTATATTTATTTGCGCTGTATCATTTTTCTTGTTTCTTTATATTTAAAAAGATGTTTATTTCATTAATAAATCTTAATTCAGTCATCGAGTTTTGAGGTGACACGTGCACTTTAACTGGAGTTTCTCTAGTTCCAGAATTAGACACTAGACATATTACAGAGATCTTTGCACCACTTTGTACAGAGGTAATTTGCTATTCAGCAAGGGCTGGAGTCTGTCATAGTAGTAAATTTGACAAGGTGAATTGTGTTGCATTCATCACTTTTACTTCACCACATCAAAGTGTCAAATTCGGGGGCTGATGCTAGGGCTTCTACTGTCTGACAGACTATGCCACACTACGCAAGAGATGGTTACTGACACAGTCACTAATTCGCTATAGGAATTCTTCTCTCTATTATTCTACAATGTTGAACAAGGCAAGAGCCAATTATCCTTATCCTCATTCTTAATGGAATCAACAATGACAACTTCTTCAGGCAGAGAGTTCAATAGCCTCACTGCTCTTACATTAAAAACACCCTTCTTTGTTGATGCATAAACTTCATCTATTTCATCTATTGTAACTACAGTCTTTCAGGAAAATGAGTTGTTTATAATTATTTTGCACCAATGATACAGCAACTTTTGTGTCTGACCAATAGATTAAGTACCTCATTGTCAAAAGGGTGAATTCACCTTGCTAGAATTCGAGTAGCATCACAAAAAAAGACTCAAATTCACTTCTCACTACTAAGTAGAAAATGTACTTGTCAAACAAGCGGACAGTAGCGATTGCTGTTGGATGTGTAGTGTGGCGTAGTCAGTCAGATAGAAATAGTATGAGAAGTCATGCGGAGTGAGGCAAATTCGACAAGTGAAGGACAGGGACATCAGTCTTATATCCCACTAACTGTATTATATCTATATTCTATCTATTTCGGTCACTTTGTCCCTAGGTCATGTTGTCACTTAGTCGCAGTCGCCATTATCACTTGAATAAATAGTTGCCTTACGCAAATCTGGAGCCTTGCCATCAACCCCACCAATTTGCCAGTTTGAAATGGTGAAGTCAAACAGGTGAATTCAGAGCTGTTAACCTAGTCGTGTTCACACATTCGACAAACTCCTCTGCATAGTTAATCACATGCAAAGAGATGCAAAGAGCTTTGTAATTTCACGACTATCGTAGACACCTGAATTGGCCGAGCATTCTCTACTTCGCAGAGTTTTTTCAATAAGTGAACATGGGGGGGAAGAGGCAAATAGATGTGAATTCAGACATCTACACGACTATTCGGACTTTTGACATTGAGGCCCTTAGTTTGCATAAACAATTTTTTGTGGTTGGTGTCATTTTATTAAACAAGCAGTTTCTCATTTTCTATTATGATAACTTAATTCTTGTGTTATACCATTTTTTGCAGTCTGTAAATTCTCTAAATGAAATGTCTGTACCTATGTATAGTTTTACAAATCCTAATCTACTTATATTTTCTGTCCATATCTCAGATTTGTACAAAATAGTTTTTCTACTTTGTGTTTATTGGCCAAGGGAACATATTAAAAGCTAAAATTAGTATCACCATAACAGACCTCTCTTTTATTGAGTTTTTTTTTTTAATCTAAGAAAGGGTTAGTGTAGACTGTAAGGCTGGGTTCACACAAGCGTATGATGCACAGCACATCATGCGTTCGTGTAAAAAACAAAATATGGCTCATTGAAAGCCAACAAAACGTATCTAGTTCTGGACACACGAGCGTATGATGTGCATAAACTGAGTCCGGAACGCTGTGTGTCGCATTTTGGCTGGCGTATATACGCCACACCCAAAATGTGACACACAGGAAGTGACGTGAATGCCGAGGGAGAGTTCACACTGTCGCTGGTAAGTACAATTAAAAAAAATACGCTCGGCGAATTTTTCATTTTTTTTTTTTTCACATGAGTGTATGATGTGCTGCACGTCATACGCTCGTGTGAACCAAGCCTAATAGTCTGCACTGCTACTGTATATTGACACCGTTGATCTACAGTGCCTTTGTTTGTCTTTAGAAATATACATTTAATCAGACTATACTATGGTTTAATTGTTCTATTATTATTAACATTTATGAGATAAATAAAAAGTCTCCTCTAATCATCACCCTACTGGGGAGAGTGAGGAAGGAAATCAAGGTGTGAGAGGAAGTTGACGTTGAGAAGAATTAAAATGGGGATAAAACTGATAATGTAAGGTTTGAAATAGATACAAGATGGGCTGGGAACATAATAAGTCTGTGAAAAAAAATGAATGTATTTTTTAATATTGGTTGAGGAATGAAATGGCACAATTGATATAAAAGAAAGCATGTGCTTTCTTATGTAAAATGGGGTGAATTTTCTAATATGATTGGGGAAATATAAAATAGTGGGGGTATAGAAATCTTCCAATTCTGTGTATTTATTAGTTTGTGATATGCTGTGTGCTTGAGATTATAAGGTCTAAACATATTTTTTTATTTAAATTATTTTTGTTTTGTATTACAGTACATTAATAATCTGTTTTGGCTTATGTGCATATACAGTATATTGTTGCAATACAAATGATTTTATTAACAAACTAAATACATACCCTAATAAAAAATATAACTTGGTGTTCTTTCCATTTGTTTTTGGTTTGATGACAGTTATTGTATTATATTTGACTGATATAATCAAGGTCCTCCATTGCCCGGCTTTCAGTTACATCATCTGTTCATTCATTTATTCTATTCCTACTGTAACACTCTCCACCTTTTATTGGATGAAACACAGGTGACCCTCTGAACTCTTTCATTTCAGTGCCTGTCTCCAGCTAATGTATGGAACGGTAAATAATAGTAAATATGGGGAACCCAAGACTCTCATAAATGTTATGTACCAGAGGTAAACAACGATATGAATATTTTATTAGCGTTTTCTGTGTGTAATTTAAACCTAGTGTAATTTCCCAAAGTATTTAATATATGGATGAAAATATTTGTATAATTTTGTAGGTACGTATCATTTTATTTATAAAGCGCCACAAATTTACTCAGCGCTGTACAATTCAGTAATAGAAATATAAGACAGACATGGGAAAAGTGCATTGTACATTACAAGTGAGTGACTTACAAGCGTGAAGTCACTTTAAGTGCCAGGTGGTGATTGACACAAGAGGATTGCGGTCCCTGCCCTGTGGAGCTTACAAGCTAAGTGATAAAAATATTTGTGATTTAAGTTTGGTAACTTGTATGAAAGACATTTGAAAATCCACATCATATCTTCCTCCAGTGCACAAGATGTTTTATAATACTATGAGTTTTGTGGGAGATAAATATGACATTCCAAAAGGTTTTAAACCTCTTAACCATGGTGAAAGAAGAGAAATCCAGCCATATTGATGTTTTTGCCTTTTTATAAAGTTAAGTTGAATTTTTTTCATTCAGAAAGTGTTTGCCCGCTTTAGGATGGCAAAAAACTTGATTTCTTGAAAATAAAGAACGTCGCTATCCATTTAGATCTGAAATGAAAGGGGAACTTCACTGAAAATGCTGCAAAGTATGTTCGTTTCAACTGATCAATATTTATCAATATTGATCTTTTTTAGATATTGACAATTTCTTGTTGGTCCTATATAAAATAGTGGTATTGAAAACTCTGGTAAAATCAAAATGTAAAAGGACCAGTTATAGAATAACAAAAGGATTCCCAATTGGATTGGCATGACTGTTATTCAAATAGAGCACTTGTAAAAATGCTGTCTTTTAATTCTTAAATTAGATTGCTTTCTGTTTTTTTCTTATCTTTACTGATAGCAGCCATGTTGTTAAACAAACCACACCTAGTTCTATTACTTTCTATGTTGTTCAGATAAAACCAATTCAGAAATTGAGCACTAAGGCAGGTATGGGCAATTCATTCTCCCATGGGGCCACATTGGAAATATGAGTGGCATTAGAGGGCCAGACTTCCCCCACTGTGCTTCCCCTTCCTTCCTACTCCCTACCTTCTGAAGGGGTTGCTATCTTGGTGCTTTCCCTCCTCCTTCTCCCTGTCCCTACCTCTTCCCTGTCTTAGCTCCATCTGATCTAGCGCTTAGCCTTAGTGCTACAGCATTCCGCTCTCACAGGAAGATGAAAGATTTCAACTTCCTGTGAGAGGAATGCAGTAGCGCTAAGCAGCCGGGAGAAAAGAGGTAGGGACGTGGAGGAGGGGGTGAGCATGGCTACCTACCTCACAGCCCAGCCCTGTGAGCCTGCCTTTTCTTTCCTGACTCGGGTTGGGCAGGGCTAAATAAGGATTGACATGATAGCTTCTCCTATCAGATCCCTTAAATCATGATCGGATTGGAGGAGCTATAATCAATCATCAATCATCATTTAGCCCTGCCCATCCGACTCAGGAAAGAAAAGTCAGGCTGACAGAGAAGATGACAGAGAGAAACGCTGTATAAGGTACATATTTTAAAATACTGTACATATATATTTACAAAGACATTTATTTCATTAGTAGAACCTAAATTAATATTAGAGTTTTGAGGTGACAGGTGCACTTTAAATCAATGCAACAGCAAGCTGTTTTTCTGACTGTGCTGTAAGGCAACATTTAGTGCTCAGGAGGGATACTATAAATCTGTAGCTATTAACATATCTAGTAATTCATTCATTGGCTTTTATCATTGCCTCGGAGCTTTATAAAACTGAATTCTAATAGAAGGTATTTAAAGGGCAGCACGCAGGGACCATTCCAGTATCCTTATGACCCACTTCCTCAGGAGAATATGGACTTAGGCTCCTTGATGTAATTATGTCAGATTTAATGCCTGATTTCCAATTGATGTAGGAGAAAAGGCCTGTGGTTGTGCAAGCTAAGAACAGTAGCAATGAAAGAACTTAAGGGGATTGTATTATACAGCAAGGAACCTAGGATACATCTGTTATTTCCCAGTGTGCTAGATGACTATCCTGGTTTGCTTATTATCAGAAATAGATTATCACAAGGTCCTTGAAACTATTACCAATGTTAGCTTCCAATCGTAAAGCTTCTTACTTCTGCCCTCGGGAGCCACTAAACATGCCAGAGTTTAAGGACCTTGTTCACACTAACCTGATTTATTAGGGCTACATAAAATCAAATGAACTAGGAAGTGTAGTGTTTACAAAAACACATTTAAAAGAAGTATATTTAAAAAGGCATAAAATATCAGCATTGGGTGTTTTCCCCATCCTGTTTGTATGTATGTATAATTTTATTTATAAAGTGCCACAAATGTATGCAACACTGTACAATTCAGCCATACAAATATAAGTCCAACATGGGAAAAGTGCATTACACATTACAAGTGAGTAACTTACAAGTGTGAAATCACTTTAAGTGCCAGGTTGTGATTGACACAAAAGGATGGAGATCCCTGCCCCACAGAGCTAACAATCTAAGTAGGAGGAGACTTGCATACACAGATAGAAGGGTAACAAGAGCTGTAACAACTGGGACACTGGTCTATAAATAAATAAGTAAATAAAAATATATGTATGTATGTGTGTGTATATATATATATATATATATATATATATATATATATACATATATAAATACTAAGCATAAATAGTTAATTAAGGATACAATGTAATATTTACAAGAAACAGTGCTAGTGCTCTATAAGGTAGGATTTTAGTTTGGTTTTAAAAGTGCAGAGGGAATTCCTGGCGAAGATAAAGGGAAATAGAATTCCAGATGTGGGGGGCAGAAAGAGAAAAGGGTTTAAGATGAGAAAGGGCAGTATTGGTACGTGCCATGCAAAGCTGGTTGTTTTGGGAGGAGGTATGCACAGGTACATATATCCCAAATATTAGGACTCTCAGACTATCTACTTACCTTGTTTCCTATATACTGCTAACTGTGACAGCCACCCTATTGCAATGAAAAATGCGTCATGATCACAAAGGATTTTCGAAAGGTGCAGCCTATCCTAAGTGCCATGGTGTAAATAAATGTTTGGCGGGGACTGGAATATTTGGCTTTGCTGCCACTCTTTTGAGACATTTACTCTAATTCTAGAATTTTAGCTAGAATACCACCTCAGTCATAAAAACAACAGAACTGTTATTACCAGACTACCAGGAAACAACGTCTTACTCTGTGAGCAGAAAAAAACAAAATAAAATGATTTTTTGCAGCAATGCTATTATCACACTAAAGGGGGTTATTCACTAAGGTGAGAATTTGACTGTCAAATTCTCAAACAGCAGATTCTCATAGCAAATCTGTGACTTCAACAATTTTTTAAGTTGCGACTGCAACAATATTCTCATTATAAAGCGCGACTGTGACAGTAGCAGTCTATTCCGACTGTCTTTAGCTGGCGAATTCACACCTATACACAATTTGGACTTTAGTGAATAACCCAGTTACTCAGGTAAATATGTACAAGAAGCTAGTATTTTGCTTGAAGTATTATGCTCTAACATGTATATTTTATGCATGAGACACACACCAGCACTACTACTCCCACCCTCCCAAGAATACCTAGGTCAAGGTAAGTAGATATCTACATAAGCAACTTTTTCATCCATCTCTCTGTGGGGTAAGATTTAAATTAGTGACTAGTGACCATAGTGACTAATGTAACGTGAAACCCAAAATCCCTGTACCAGAATAAAATGCACAAAATTATTCATCAAAGTAAGAATTTGACTGTCAAACTAAATTCTCATCACTTGAACTCCTTTTTCACTAAGAGATGAATTTCCATAGCAAAGAAGCGACCAGTGTCTGATGCAGTTTATTGCATAGTGCAGCGTAGTCAGCCGGACAGGCATCAACCCCCTAATTCACCACTTTGATCTGGTGAAGTAAAACTGACGATTGCAACTCAGGACGCCTTGCTGAATTCCCTAACTTCCCGAAGTAAAATGTGAATTCAGACCTTTACGAGACTGTTTGAACTTTCATGAATAAGCTGATTGTCTTGCTTCAGTCAAGGGGTGATACCATTTATTATGAAGCATGATGTATTGGATAGAACATCTTAAAAACAATGAAAACCAATGAAAAGGTCCTGGTTATTGACTTGAACTCCCTAACATAAACTTACATTGAAATCCTATCCAGATTTTATTTGCAACTTGATAAACAACCTTGGTGAGATATAAATAAATGAAATTAATATTATGTATAAACAGTCAGCTTTCCCTTCAGTTTTGAATGCGACTGTTTACACAGTAAATAATGTTGTTTATGACCAAACTAGTTGATCATTACACCATATGTTGAGACAAGAATGAATCATCTGAGAATTTAAATTATATTATGATTGCAATAGGATTAATTGCTTCTGGTTTCAGTTTGCTTCAATTATAATTCTTTCGGTTGGCATAAAATTGGGAGGTGTCCAGATTTAAACATTGGAGAATTTTGCTAATTGTTTGGAACATATGAAATTTGGTCACCCGTATGTGAATAGATCACTGAATCCATCCAAACTTCTGGTTTCCTGAATGACAAGTTTAAAACTTGGGAATACTTCAGTAAAATTTGCTAATTATATCGTTTTTAACGTAAATAAACAGCGTTTTATTTACTGGTCTAGTAATAAGTACAAGAAGTGTTAAAATGACAGTGTTAGGCTTACAGATTTTGCAGAATAGTCAAAGCAATTAGAGAAATGAGGTTTTCAGATAATCCTAGCCCCTCACCCTTTGTCAAGGGCTATGCTCACTAACTGAGCATGCCCCCTCTCCCTTCTTTAAACTAATTACAATTCACTTACACTTTTTCTTCAAAAAAGGGAAGCAAGACAGCTCTGAGAGACTGAAAAACTGGACAAAAGTAGCCTAAAACAGTTGAGAGTCAAAAGCGACTTTGTAATTTAAATGCTGCATACAAGTAACAGCCTGCACAAAGATAACACGAGATGGGACCAGGCAGGGCCACGCCAAGGTTTTTTTGTACCCTAGATGGAGTAATGAAAATGCACCCCCCCCAGTCCTTGATGACCGACACCCCCCACACCACTGCATAATCACTCTCTCAGAATCTCAGCCTGCTGCACTGTTTAATAGGCTGGTATTGCTTCTATGCACAGGAAGTTCTTAAGCGTTACAGCATTCCTCTCCCAGCACTGCTTCAACTTGCTGCCAATCACAAGAAGTTAAAATCATTGCTGGGAGGAGGAAGGAACGCTGTCGCTTTTAGCACTGGGCCTAGAAAAAGAACCAAATCTGTCATTTTAACACTTGGTGTACTTAATACTAGGTGGCCAATAAATAGAAGCTCATATATTTTTTTACAGGCTTCAGTATCCCTTTAATGTAGCCACTTTCTGCTAGTTTTGATACAGCAGAGTTCTTTAGTTAATGGGGCCTCTAGCAATAATATTTTTTTTCAGTATCAGCCAATCTTTAATATTTTTTTTAAATGTAGCTGTTTTCATGACAAAAAAAAAACCAGAGAAATTATTGAATTCTCCCTCTGATATCCCATAATACCTTTTTCCTGGATGTGCAACATTGCCTATCAGATGATTTTTTCTAACAGTTTGTTGTGCTCTGTTTCATAGATATGTATGATAACAAATCCATTTGGTCGAGATGAGAAATTTAAATTCTTTTTAATCCAAAACTATTGATCTGAAGCAGGTTCAACTCTTGTTGGATTAAGCCAAAATAGATACAAACAAACACAATCAATACAGAATGTTTTTTTTGTTTTTTTTTTCACTGAATTTTCAAATGGTTCAAATATAAAGAGTTTGTATTGAATTTCGAACGTTTGATTTGACTTTTAAAGGTTTGCTTTAAAATTTGAAGGTTCAAATGGAAAATTTGGTTAATAAATGTATCTCGATGTAGACCATACAGCTTTGCCACCATTTTAGCTGTGGCAAATAAGAAATAAGTGATCAAATATATACAACAGTACAGTATGTACATGTCAATTCCTCTCACCTGGAGTGAAGATGTGGCAGCTTGCTGGGCAAGATTTGGGGGTCTGAGCTAAATATATAGAAATCAAGTGTCCTTTTCAGGGCAAAACAAGAGTCTGGCCAGGCAAGAAATGGTTTAGGACAGTGGTCGGGAAAGTGCGACTCATGAGCCACTTGCGGCTCTTTAGCCGCCTTGTTGTGGCTTGGAGCGCACTGCCGAAGCCATGCCCAAGCCCCGCCCACAACTGCCAACAGCTCTTGTGATTGGCTGTCAGTGGTCATGTGGTCAGGAGAAGGCACACCTCCCTCCTCCGGCGGCTCACAAGATAGTTGTCGCTGCTGGAGGAGGGAGTGAAACGGCTCCCTCCTAAAACAACTTTGCCAACCCCTGGTTTAGGAAGAGTTTGAAATACGCTTAAAATGGTCCTGCAAGTGAATGACATTTTTTTTTTCAGGTCACAGTTTCTATAAAGTAATGAACTGAATAGTAATCTATTTTTGTGTGGTGGGTAAACATAAGCTAACCTTTTTAAATGTTTTTCATTCGTGCAGTAAGGAGAGCTCCTGAGCAGGACAATGCTATCTCATGTGTTTTTGTGTTGCGAATAACCAGAAAAAAATATTTGAAAATAGACAAATGGCCTAACAGAAACCCAATTTCATAGGCCCAAAACCACACTGAGCATTCTGTGCAGCATCAACATTGAGCTTCTTGTGCCCCAGTTTGCACCACCATATATGTCCTAGCAGAGATTGTCTGGCTTGTAATTTTTAGATAAAGTGGACTAATTAAATACACTTTTTCTCCCCTCTGGAAGTCTTGCTGCTGTGTGGATGGTTCAAACTGGACATTAAAGGGGAACTAAAGCCTAGAAATACCATCTAGAAGCCTTATGGACCTTAGAACCTTATGCAAAAAAACCTGCAGAACATACCCAAGTGTACAGTAGCCCTATGAGACAAAGGATAATTGCCTGTGAAGTATAACTTGTGTTTGCCAACGGATTTCCATATAATATAAACTTGTCATGGCAATGTTGGACTATGATTTTTTTCTTTAAGCAGTCTGTAACCTTATGCAAATATATGCAGTAAGCAAGCAGGTTTGTATTGAATTGATTACCCTGCTGGATATATTTTTCATATGAATGAAAAACAGACCCAATTCCCACTAATCCAACATGCTTATCATTTGCATGAATTTGTATGTAACAGGCAAAGATTCTACTTTACAAAATGCAACCCTTTTAAATGAACACATGAATAAAACCACATTTTGTCACCCATAAATTTACACACATTAGTCTTTGCATATGATGTAGCCCTTTTATGGCAAAGGAACCAATGTTAGGCATTTAGACTTAAAATGAGATGTATAGTTAAGACTGCCCTTGGGTTCTCTGAGCAGGTAAATGTCATTAGTGAGCTGATGCTGCTGTTTTATTATTATAAATATTATTGTTTTCCGATTTTTAAGAGAACACAGAAATCTCATTTTATATGTCCTATTTTCTCACTCTGTCTCTGTTTTTGCTCTAAGATTTTTTTTTTCTTGTCCTGTATATTGAGTAAAATGCTACTAGAGGCAATTAGAAAACAATGCAATTATAGGAACAGTAACCCTCAAAGAGTCTATTAAGTGAGGCTTAAATTGCAATTTGATAACCACATGAATTTTAAAAGCCTTATTTATGGCAGGTCCTATTTGAAAAGTCTTAGTGAATTTTAAATTATGCTGAATGCTTACAAACACTGCTTATCAGACTTTAGGGAATGTATGGAAGTGACCTTATGACCTTGGGGGAAAACTACTTTATTTCTCTTTATGTACGCTTGTAGAGTAAGGCTAGGTTCACACTAGCATGTGATGCGCAGCACATCATATGCTAGTGTGAAAAAAAAATACGGCTCTAGGAAAGATTATGTACTTTCCCAGTTCCAGACACACTAGTGTATGATGTGCATACGCCGTGTCTGTAATGCTGGGTGTCGCATTTTGGCCGGCGTATGATACGTCGCTCACAAAACGCGGCCACATAGGAAGAGCCGTGAATGCCGACAGAGCATTCACACTGTCACTGGTAAGTACCATAGAAACATATGCTGAGCATATTTTTTTTTCTTTTGCGCATCATATGCTAGTGTAAACCCTAGCTTAAGGATTCACTCTTCTGAAATTCTAATATTTATCATTTGCAAATTTGCTTGGTTTGTGTTACAGTATTGTATATCCATTTAGCCAAAACATGTCTCTCTGTGTTGCAGTTGAAGTGGAAAGTACAC
>WMED01000076.1:34223-47495 GCA_019650415.1 Pipa parva
CAATAGGGCCAGAGCCGGCTCTGATTTTATACACCATAATTTAATGTAGCCACTCTGAATCAATGCCAGTGGTAATGTTTCTAAATATTCTGAACAGCTATTTAGGCTAGAAAAATAAGAGGTGAAGCATTGCATAATCAGTATTTTGGATTAGAACAGGGTATGCACTGTGCCACCCAAACAATGGGTAGAGATTATGGTTTGTAAGGAGAACCTGTAAATGCAGCACCTCTATGACAGCAAAGAGCCCGAGGAACCATATTTCCATTACGTAGTTTCGGCAGACTGTAAAGAGATCTTTTCCAGATATGGGAATAGAATGGAATATAAAGATAAATACAGAAAGCACTCTATAGTTGGAATAGGTACCACCCATAAAACTCTCTGTACAAAATGTACAGATCTTCAGATTCTCTTTGTTTAAAATGAATTTATGCATTGCAGGGTTGTAGAGGTGTAACTTATCCCCCGTTTTTGTTGGTAAGGTAAAGATTGGTGCAGATAATAAAATAAAACAGGAGGGGGTGTACACCTTAAAATTTCCTTGGTGCAGGCATTAGGTGTGTGGCAAGCAACCATCAATCCCAATTAAAGTGAAAATGAAAGGCCAAACACACAAGACCCATTTATTAGGCCATCTTTGTAGTGGTACAAAATGGACTATGCCTCCTTTAATCAGATAATATAAAAGCCATGATTGACATCTTAATTGCTAACCCACTGAGGCAGATATCTGTGAACCATCATTCTGCAGTAAAGTATTTATTACAAAACATGTGACCAGAATGTTGCTGAATGACATACAATTTCCTTCTTATTTACCTCTTGTTACTACATTGTTTTATGGGTGCTTCTTTTTCACAATGGTTATGATGAGTATCTAGGAAATGAGTCAATTTGCCATCATCAGAAATGTGCATACTGTATTATATATCAAAAAGCATGTCCCCAGAGCTGTTTGGGTCCTTACAGACAAGGGTGTCCGGACCTAGCCTGTACCTTTGGTCACTAAAGATATCTTGAGGGCCAACAGTTATTTAGTTTAGTTAACATAATTTATAAGAGACCACTCTGAACACAGAGTATAGAGATCTGAATCGTTCTGTTTTGTTAACATATATTTGTTTTTGCCTTTGTGTAGGTCCTAACTGCTTTGCAGGTACTACAATTATCCCTGCAGGAATAGAGGTCAAAGTGGATGAATGTAATATCTGCCATTGCCATAATGGAGATTGGTGGAAACCAGCACAATGTTCCAAGAGGGAGTGCCATGGAAAGCAGAACCTATAGGCTTGCTTTGACTATAACAAACAGGGAAAAAGAGGAAAATTTGCAAAGACCAATCATAGCAACATATGGAGTGCAACCCAATGAAAACGTCAGATTAATAGAAAGCCAAGAAGCAGTACCACAGAGAATACATCTTTCTATAAAAAAATGCTGCACTAAGCTGGATTTACCAAGATCCAAACTACAAGGAAACTACCACAAACCATCATTTGAATATCTAATGATCCAACCTCTGGGGACATTTGCATTGAATCCGTTTCATAAGAGAGAATATGGATACTTTACAGCGTGACACTGTGAGAGTGCTTTGGGGCCATTTGATTGGTCCTCGCCAATTAACCTGACAATCTTTTGTCCTGTCTACAATTATTTTACGATCATGTTTTTGTTGAATAATGTATGATTTTGACAAAAGAGAGACTCCAAGAAGTGGGGGGGCGTGTAGGGGAAATGTTGTTTTAAGAGTATCCATTGGTTTCATTCCTGCATCTGTCATCCGTGTAACGGAAGGATCTACAATGGAAGTCCTATGCATTTCACAACCATTCTCAAAAAACAAAAAGCAACTAACTGTACAAAATTATTTTCAGTTGTACTTCACAAGGAATATTTTTCCAAGAGAGTTCACATTTATATAAAAATGTGTCTTTATCACATAGAATATAGAAAGTTATATTCTTGTCAATTTTATTTTGTGTTATCCCTTTCAAAGAAGAAACAAATGATGCTGAATATGATCTCAAGTGCCAAGAGCTTGTCTTTCTCTTTTACATGCCCGTGGCACTGGTAGAGTTAAAGGGAAACTAATGCTAAAGTTACAGCGAAATGGTGTTGAAATTAACTTATTTGTTTCATATCCTGTTCAATACATCAGGAGACTCTTCTCGTACCTTTAATGAAAGGTTACTTTAAAGCACATCAGAACATTACAAAAGACACTAATAAAACATGACAAAACACAAAAAAATAACCCCTTGATTTTAATAACATCTGCTAAAGCGTTAAAAAAAATTTGAATGACTATAAATCTTACAAAATACTGTTTAGCAAGTAAAAAGCCACATTTAGCTTTAGTTTGCCTTTAACTTTTTATGATTTTCAGGAAACTTTAAACTTTAGAGGCTGCTACGGTATGTTTTATTCAAATAATGAATGGATAACAGCCACAGTAAAGATTAAAAGGGACAATTAAAATAGATATATTTTCAATGGAGAAGTGATAGTATTTAAATCATTATTCACTGTTTTTTATACATCTCAGTATCTCATCATTCATTTTCCACTGCATTGGCTATTTCCTAAGTATATCAACTATTTTAATATATTTATGTAACATTTGTGTGTTTTTGCCTTTGCCTGCTCCAGTAGCAAAGGGCAAATGTAACCAATTTAATGTATCTATCAGCTGTCTAGTGTCAAATCCTGAATCAAGAGTGTGCCTGATAAGTATGAGGTGCCATCTCCTGTGCACAGCGATGTGCATTTTATGGGCCTTGCGCAACAATATTTGATGCGTTCAAAAATATATTATTAAAAATATTTTGTTAAATATAACAACTGTGTTATCCAACAGCTGCAGTTTTCATATATCACCCCAATGTCTAACTAGACTCAAAGACCAAGCATGTTGCTGTATAACTGTTTCATTTCAATATCACGCAATATGTAAAACAAAAAAAAGGAGGTGTCCAACTTATCACTTAGTGGGTTAATGATCAAAGTGTGAATTTGAATGTCGAAGTGAATTCTCATCCCTTTGGGTGGCTACGCTCTGAAGCTTTACTCCTTACTGACTAAACAGTGGATTCCCATAGCGAATTTGCGAATGCGTCAGTAGCAGTCTATTGTGTAGTGTGCGACTCCTTAGCTGGCAAACTCGCCACATCGCAGAGTTTTCTGAATATGGGGAAGTGGTGATTTCACACCTTTCCACGACAATTTCTGACTTTAGTCAATAACCCTCTTAGTTTGGTCATGTAAGGTTCTGCAGGTTGGACAAAGTCTACATAAAGAGAAGACTGCTACTACAAAGTGCCAGAATGTTCCCAAGAAGGGCAAAATGTACTGATTTACCAAATAGCACAAACTACACCTACTGTATGTGAATTATTAACCTGAAATACAATTTAAAAAAAAAACACCTGAGTTAATTATTCCTTTTCTGAAGTGAAACAAAATTCCAGGTGGATTATACAGGGATGTTTTTGTGTTTTACCTCAGAACAGGAGAGTAATTTACCTCAGGTAACAGGTGACATTTCCACCCTTTAGTAAGTCTGACCTATTTTGTTCAAAAGGACCTGTACAATATGGAAAATCAGAACAAAAATTATCTTTTTGTTTCAGGGATCCAAAAACATAATCAAATCAAACAAAACATTTTTAAACTTAAAAGGACATAAACATTTTTTTTAATGAATGTTTTGCACTATTGAATGTATACAGGGATCACCTTTTTGTAAGGTGTATTTTGTTAATGCTGTAAACTACAAATTGTGATCACAATTTCCAGTGTTTTGTTCACATTTTACATAGTAACATAGTTTATAAGGCTGAAAAAAAGTGGGATCCAGTTCAGCCTCTATTTTCTGCGATGTTGATCCAGAGGAAGGCAAAAAAAAATCCATAAAGCAATAGCCAATTGTCCTCATTTTAGGGGAAAAAAATCCATCTTGAAATCAAATGTGCAAATCAGAAAATAAATTCCCTGGATCAAGATTCCCCCCTCCAGTTTTATAGCCCATAACTTGTAATGTTCTTACACTGAATGAAAGCATCCAAACCCCTTTTGAATTCTGTAATGGAATCAACCAGGGCAACAACTTCAGGTAGAGGGGGGAATTCAGCATGCAGCGAAGTGAGCTCCGAAGCGTTCGGCTCACTTTGCAAATTGTATTATGCGCATGCTGATGTCCTGCGCACGGACATCAGCGAGCGCATTAAAGGGATTCCCCATCTCAGCGAGGCAACTCTTTTGCTCTCGCCGAGACGGGAATCCCTTTAATGTGCATGCTGATGTCCACGCACAGGACATTAGCATGCGCATAATACCGTTTGCGAAGTGAGCCAAACGCTTCGGAGCTCACTTCGCTGCATGCTGAATTCCCCCCAGAGTGTTCTGTTCCATAACCTCACTTCTATGCTGGTGTAGAAACTTTCTTTAATCTAGACGCAGATGATGCCCCTTCTTAAACTTACAGTTCTTGGCATAGATAGATTGTGGGAGAGAGCTCTGTACTGTTCCCTAATATATTTACATGGTTATTAAGTCACCCTTAAATCTTCTTTTTTTTTCTAGACTAAACAATCCCAGTTTTGATAATATTTCTTGGTACTTTAGTTTGCCATTCTTTTCATTACTTTAGTACAAAGTTTATAATGCTTAAAAAAGATGCAAGTCCATCCATTTCAGCCTATTATCCTGCAATGTTGATCCAGAGGAAGGCAAACAAAAACACCCATGAGGCAGTTTCTTCACAACTTCAAATATGGCAGTCAGAATTATTCCCTGGATTGAGATCCCACCTTTAGTTATTTAGTACCCATAACTTGTAATGTTCTACAGTAGCCTGCCTTTGAATCCACTCAAGCTCAATTACATACTTCTTGGACACTGGTATACAAAAGTGCACACAATATTCCATGTGTGGTTTGACGAGTGCTTTGTAAAGCTGTATAATTATGTTATCATCATGTGCATCTGTGCCTCTCTTGAGGCACCCATGTTCCTATTTTCAATGGCAGCTGCTGCTTGGTACTGGTTACTACACTTAAGTTTGTTGTCAACTAAAATTCCTAAATCCTTTTCCATGTCTGTTTTTCCCAGTGTTTTCCCATTTAAAAAAATAATCCTGACTTGCATTTTCATTTTATATACCAGCCTTTTATGTGGCATGGTATCAAATGCTTTTGAAAAATCCAGGTTACATCCAGTGACTTCCCTTGATCCAGTCTATAACTCACCTTGTGGCAAAAGCTAATTACATTTGTTTGGCAGTATTGATCTCTCATAAACCCTTGCTGATATGGAGGTATATATTTTTTCATTTTAAGATAATTCTGTATAGCATCTCTTAGAAAGCTTTCAAACCTTTTACCCACAGTAGAAGTTAGACTTTCAGGTCTATAGTTTTCAGGCTCACACTTTGACCCCTTTTTGAATATAGGGACCACATTTGCCACATACCAGTCTTGTGGAACAGTCCCTGTCATCATGGAGTCAATAATTATTAAAAATAATGGTCTGTCGAGAACTGTACTTAATTCCTTTAGGAACCCTAGGGTGTATATTGTCTAGACCTGGTGATTTATCTATTTTAATCATGTTAAGATGGCGCAGTACTTCATTCAGGGTTAGACAAGCAACATTAAGGGAGCATTTACTTTATTTCTCTTCATTTTCTTGGTATATAGTTATTTTGTTTACACTTTATGCGGTATGAATTTGCTACATGACATATATGAATACGTGAAGACAAAACACAACTAGGTAATAGGAATTAGTATTGCTTTCTAGTCTTCTCATGTGACATGTGGATGTTTGCAAATTTTGTGGTGATGACAGCATGAGCATAAATGACCTTCTTGACTCTCATTTAATTTCCTAGAGATGATAAACATGATTTCAGAAAGCATGAAGGTATAGTTATGGTAAGACTACTGCTACAAGACTTGTTAGCCTTCTAACTCAACAGCAACACAATATCCAGAGAGACAAGTAAATTATACCCTGTAGCAGTTGGGAGGAGAGAACTCACTCACCAGAATGGACAATCTCCTTGCAGAAGACAACTAATAAAAACATATACTTTGTGTGAGTTCAATATTATACAGGTTAATAAATTTCCTACTATAATTTTTAAGAATGTTAGAAGTCACCTTGGAATTCTTTAATTTGTATTAAAAACATTTTTGATGTGGCATTCCCTTCACCATCTATTTGGTCAAATGGCAACCAAGTGACTTTTAATTTTATTAAAAATTATAGTGAGGGTCCACTGGTTCTTTTATTTTTTATCTGTAACATATCTCTTGTGTTATAGAAAGAAAAGTTATAGTACAATCTAAAATCTACACATATATACACATATAAACTGAGGAGTCCTGTGATGTGTATGAAGGTTTATGACTAACAGAACAACAAGCAACTAACCATGTTACTAAAAAATATTGTGTTTACTTTGTAATCAACTACCACTTACATAGGAGATAACACAAAAATGATTTACGCCATATTAGTCCAGTTGAATAGTAAGAAAGATGAGTACCGTAGCAGTATATTACTAGAGGGATGAATACTGTAACTAACAATTAATTGTATAAGACAAGCTTTCGAGAGATATTCTCCCTTCTTCAGGTCAAAACAAGTACTCTATAATAAAACATAAAAAATAATTAGAAGTCATCTTGGATTTCTCTCACTTCAATGACCTCTAATGTCCAATAAAGTGACTTTATAACTTCACTTTTCACTTCTTCACCTTATGAAGTGCCCCCTGAAGTATTGTGAGTTGTGAAGATGCCTCAACTAATACACAAATTAGTACACCGCTACTACAGTCTAGATATCTACTTTATTGAAATATTGGTGATTATCTGAGTGGGGTAATCAGCAGCTGTCCTACAGACACCAAGGTATTCTATCTGTAGGATACACTTTTCATAGACCAGCACTGTCCAGTATGCCTTATGTAGACTGAGAATTATTTGATTATCCCAGCATGTTGGGTGCTGAAAAATGTATAAATAATGTTGTAATTTAAAAACATATGGATCTCTTGAGCAATAATATTCTATTGGACTATAACATCTAGTCCCAAGCTTCCAGCTGGACTTCTATAAGCTAAAGAGAACAAGGATTGTTTAATTGAAGCCTCTTGTAAACAATTTCTAGCAATCAATTATGTTTTTTTTAATGTATTTTCTAGTAAGAAGTCAATAGTCAGTCATAAAGATGGACAAACTTTTGGAATTTCCTGATTCCTTTTATAAAAGGTATACAAGGAGAGTGGTATTGTTTGTTTTTACCTTATTCTTAATGTATTTTCTTAGCTTGTAGCCAGTATTTATGAAAGTTGATAAGGCTGGCTGGAGAAATCGTTTATACGACTTTGGGGCTTATTCATAAAAGGCTGAACAGTTGCATAAAGGTGTGAATTCATATTTATTTTCCACTTCCATGTATTCAGCAATCATTACAATGTGGGGAATTCAAGACTAATATGACAGCTTATGACAGTTGTGAACTTACATATCTCTTTGCACCACTTTACCTGCACAGGTAATTCTACTAATTATCAAGCGTCGAAGTCTGTAGTAGTAGTAAATTCAAAGAGGGCATTCGCCAGTTTTACTTTGCCATATTGATGTGGCAAATTAGGGGGCTGATGTTAGGGCTACATTATGCAAGAAACAGCCACTGAAAGCATTCATGGGAAATGTTTAGCGAATAAAGAGTAGAGTATCGGAGTTTAGCAACCCGAAGTGTTGAAAATTCACTTCAACTGTTGAATTTTCAATTTCATGAATAAGCCCCCTAGGCCTCATTGTCAAAAGGGTGAATAACCCTGTCAAATTCACCTTGCTACAATTTGAATCGCATTGCCAAAATAGACAAATAGAAGCAAATTCACTTCTCACTGTTGACTAAGTGGAGAGTACACTTGTCAAACAAGCAGAAAGCGGCGATCACTGTCACATGTGTAGTGTGACGTAATCAGGTAGATAGAAGTAGTATGAAAAGTCATGCGGAGTGAAGCAAATTCAGCAAGTGAAAGGTCAGTGATGTTAGTTCACCACTATCCCATTAACTCTATTCTGTGAATATTCTATCAATTTCTATGTCACCTTCTCCCTGGGTCATGTTGTCATTTAGCCATAGTCACCATTGCCACTTTTGATGAAATAGTTGCCTTACACAACATTGGAGCCCTGACATCAAACCCCCCGCCCCCCAATTGGCCACTTTTAAATGACAAAGTCAAACAGGTGAATTCGAAGCAGTACACCTAATTGCATTTGTACCTTCAACACACGCTGAAGCTTAATAAATTTAATAAACAGTAGAGTTACCTGTGCATGCGCATGCAAAGAAATGTGAAGAGCTACATAAGTTCGTGACTATCGTAGATGCCCAAATTGGTCAAGTACTTGCCACCTTCCCGGAGTTTATTTAATAAGCGAACCTGGGTAAGAGGTGAACAAATGAGAATACAAAACTCCACGCGACTATTCAGACTTTTGAAAATGAGGACTTTAGTCTTTTGTTTCATGAGTTTGTGGGTAAATTTTGGTACTGCTGCTTCAGGTAAGACTGATATTATGTTGCCAGGTACAATAACAGTATTGGAAGGAATTTAATTTAGCCTTTAAATCAATTTAGGGCATATTGAAAGCACTATGTATATATTAACCAAAAATCAAATGAAAAATATTAAAAATTAATTTTCTAGCTTTTATTATGTTTTTATTGCAATAGCCTCTAGAAAAACCTTTTCAGTTTTAATTGCTTTAGTTGACTACATTACTTTAGTTTATTTTGCCTACCGAGCTAAATGTTGTCCTTTCTCTCCTGCCTGGCATAAAGAGCTTGAAGTCTTGAGATGTGTCTGCAAATCTCCATTAGTAAATAAAATAGCATTTATTGCTGCCTGGTATTAGGGTATGTCAAGCAACAAGTTTTATACAGGTTTGATTCCTGCCATCTAGTGGTTATTTAAAAATTAACAAAATAGTATGTGTAAGTTAAAGAAAAATGGTTTAAGCCATATACAGTAAGTCCAGTTGAATAGTAAGAAAGGTGAGTACTGTAGTATTATATGATACTTTATTTGGACTAACAGTTTATTGTATAGTAAAGTATAGTAAAGCTTGTCTCATACAATGAGCTGCCTGTTAGTCAAAATAATTTATCATATAATACTACAGTACTCATCTTTCTTACTAAGTGAAACAAGACATTTTTCATCAATAAAAATATGCACAAGCATTACTTAAAATCAAAGTTTGCCTCACCAAGAAAAATAAAACAAAGCAAAGTATAATCATCACCATTCTGAACATAACTAACTCTATTTGCTAACAGACCACAGACCATATTTATTATTACAATTACCAGAAAATAATGTTCCCATTATTTTAATCCATGTGGATCTTTGGCAAGCAATCTTTTCTGCATATGACTACTTCTTAACAGTGGTACTTGATCTATCAGCATTTATCATTGTAGTAAAGTATCCTAGTCCCTTAAATTGCATTGAAATGGTTGGACTGTAGCCCTAATTCATATTGCAGATAATAGTTCCACGATGCAAAGTGTGGTTCACCCCTCTACCCTCTCATCCAATACTTTCATTTCTATTAGCATCATTAATCAGAATAAAAGATTTATGAGCACATACAGTGATTTGCAAAAGTCTCTTGGCCAATTTTCTCATTTTACTGACCAACAAATTCTACACTGAACTTCATTCTCTATGACTGATATTTAAATTTCAAAGCACTGAAAATTAGTTTTCTTGTGCTGTTGTTCTATATTATGGAAAAAAGGTTTTAAGAACAAAATAAAACAGAAATTGGAGCCAATTTTTGAAGCAATAATAGCCTGACTTCTTTGGGAGTAAATTCACAGATTCTCAGTGGCTGGACATGAGAGATTTGGCTAGATCATTGACAAGTTTTGTTCTCCATTAAATCCATTATTACTTGTGTCATATATCACTGTCCCAATGAATGATGCGTCTCTATGTGATGCAAGGTTTTAAAGGGGCCTATTCATTAAAGTGCAAATTCAAAAGCCACAGTGAATTGCAGCACTTTGTGTCACTTTGCTCCAACAGACTCGAATTCACTACTCCTTATTCATTAAACAGTGGATTCCCTAAGTGAAGAAGCGAACAGCGTTGACCTCTGCCACCAGGCATAGTCAGTTGAACAGTAGTGGACGTGTAGTGATGAAAATTCAATCAAGCCAAGTGTACATTAAGAAAATGTACAGGGAGCTTATTCATTACAGTCACATATCACAGTTCAAACTTACTTGGCACTTCTCCATCAACCAGGTATTCAGAAAACTCTGTGATGTGCCAATTCCTGTCTAATTAAGATGCTTACAGTCTCTGAATTGCAGAGCTCTTTGCACTACTTTGCATGCATTTTCACACGTAACTAAGCTATCTGGCGAGCATTGGAGTTTGCTGAAGTAGTGAATTCAGTATGGATCACCCCTAACAGCCACCTTAAAGAGATTATGGTAGAACCAGTTCCTCTGTCAGAGTTTTCAACCTTTCACAACCCTAGCAACTCTGCCCCAACAACAGCCCCATCCCCAGAGTCTGCTCCTAATGCTCCTTTCGATCCTATTAAGTTTACTTCTAAGTATTTGAGGGGTGCAGGAAGGGTTGAAATGCTGGGAAGGGGGCCTTGGTGCTGAAGCTGCTCTGTATTAATTTAAGTATGCTACTGAGCGCTACCTATTATTTCACTACCCCTTCTCTCTCAATTGCTGCATTACTCTATACTATTCAAGAAAAAATGTTATAATTTTAGCACTGCACAATTTACAGGTAAGACTTCACCTAATTATTCTTAGTATTGGGAATATTTGGCAATTAGTTCTATTATAAAATAAACCAATTAATTCACTCATTTAGAAAGATGGACCAATAGACTAAATAGGGTTTAAATTAACCAGACTTGCTCATTAATTAAGAGAACATTGAGAAGTGGAGAATAGATGCAAATTCATAGCTCTAAAATGAGGCCCAAAATATCAGATTCAAAATACATGCCAGTGCATTGCAACCTTTTATAAACATATAGTGATAATTTACCCCTTCTGTATAAATATAAACATCTGTAAAATGCCCCCATATTGTATGCTGGTTACATGAGTATTATGTGCATAGAAACACTGACATTTAGTTCAGCAACAGCTAGTTTAGATGTAAGTTCCAAATCGGCCAAATTGAGGAAGAGAAACATGGTCTTTTGGAATAGCAGTTCCTATGCAGATAGAAGAACTGGGCTTGTGGAATTTGGTATTGCAATATATCGAGACCCATGTTTTATGCAAGAAAATAAAACTTATTTTAAGTGCCACTGAGAGTTCAGCATAAAATAGCTGTCAGTTAAAGTCAAACAGTACTGGACTATGATGGCTTTTCTTACATTGACAGTGTAGCGCTATTAGCTCTAAAATCAGTGCAGGACCACATTTTTGTCAGTAGCACTTATAAAATCCACCATAGAAAGGTTAAAGACATCAGAAACAAAATTCTGATAGAGTGAAGTTGGCTGTAAGCTTGGGGGCCTTCTAAAAGAATTCTCACGGCCTTTACAATCTTCACATTCCACTTCTAATTAATCACGGCGCCAGCACAGCAACATGTCAATGCCCGCCTCTTGGACATTCAGCTGCAGATCCAATTTAATTTGTTGAGCTGTATCGATTAATTGTCACTCTTAGTGAAGAATCTGTGTTTAGCTTCCAGGAATTCCCAGGTTCTGCATATCTTTGTTTGGTTAACCCCTTTAGAGATACATGACTACTGGACAGATTTGCTGTTGCTTCTTCTAAATTTGGTTTTACTAATATAAATTTAATGTAAGTTAATTGCCTACTGACTCAAATCTATACATTTTTAGAGGATCAGATAAGATACTTAACAATCTTGTCTTGTGTCAGGAGGCAAACAAATCCCAAATGAGTATCAATGTTAGACCTTACCAATTGTTTTCCAAAAAAATGTGATTAATGATTTATAGTAGAAGTTTGGAAATGGCATTGTGACGAGGTCAAGCCTTAATCCACAACCACTGAACTGTGCGTTACACTCTTTAACCTAATGTTGATACTGAATGCTTTGCTCTGTATAGAGACATATGCGGTAAAAACTGGAAAAAAAAAAAGGAATTCTGGGAAATCAAGGTTATAGATGCTTACTGTTAGTTTTACATTTTCAACCATATAGTATGCTACATTCTCTTTGTAAAGAAGCTTCTATATTTGAGATGAACTTCTTTATATAGTTAAATTATGAACAATAAACAGCTTGTTAAAAAAGGGATATAAAATCCTACTATAATGCTTTATCAAATAGCCAGTCTGTAAAAGAAAAATAACACATATTAGATGGGAGCACAGAAGTTACAATTTATAATAATTTTGTTCAGGATACAAGCAACCCTTACAAATTAAGAACTGCAAAGAAGTAGATTTTCTCCAGCACTGCAAAGCCTTGCTTGTATTCTCAGTTGTAAATGAAAAAATCAATGTCCTCTTCTTATTTATATGCATATAAAATTAACCAGTGTCCACAGGCATTAAATATCCAGTAACCTTGAAGCTGATAGAAGTTACAGAGAACTTTGGGTTGCAGTTCTACAGAATGGAAGTGGAAATTGGTCCCCTTGTGCCCTCCTAATTATACAAGTAGGAAGGCAAATTGCCTTGGAATTCTTCCATTAGACAAGCATAACAAGCACCTGAAAACAGCTTTTTTAATACTACCTATTTTGATAGATAAAACTCATTTCGACCTTTTCAGTGCAATTTGATGTGTTTTGACACTTCTTGCAATTTTTTTCTTTTCGCTGCAATTTCCTCAATTTATGTAATGATGAATAAAATTTTTAAATATCATATTAAATATCTATGCGTTTATACCACTATACTTTACATTACTTTCAATGGAGCTCTTTTTCAATCGATAATACTGATCCATAGGGTATAATGGGTTTTCGCCTCCCTGAACAGTCCAAGATTTTTCAGCGATAAAAAAGGTCTTAAGGTAATTAATAAATATCAATATTTTTGATCTAATTAACGGTATATCATTGGTATACCAGGAGAAAGCTTTTGTGATTTTTCAAATTACACCCCATAGTATCATACATAGTAAATTAGGTTGGTATACATGTCTATCAGTAAACAGAACCAACTGCCCATACTGTAATAAACTCTTTCTGCAGTAAACAGAACCAA
>WMED01000077.1:0-13467 GCA_019650415.1 Pipa parva
AACCCTTTCCCTTCAGATCACAGTATAACTATTGCCAGTATCCAGCTACTAGGGTCCAGATCTCAAACCTTTTGAAGTGAATCTGACACCCAGTCTATAAGCAAGAATTCAGACCTTAAAAAGGACATCTGTCTTAAACTTTAAGTATGCTGTAGAAAGAAAGCTTTTAAAGTAATTTCCATATTTCAATTTTTTTAAAAATAATTTGTATTTCTGTCCTGCTTCTTCTTGTTAGCGCTCCTGTGGAACTTGTAATCTAATTTCCCTACACAATCTAGACCCAGTTTAGCCAGGCTCCAATGAACTTAACATTAGGTTGTTGATCTGTGAGAGGAATATAAACCTTCATCCAAATGTTTGCCAAGGTAGATTTAAATTCTGGACCCAACATTATAAGGTTAAGCAAACCACTAAGACACCATACCAACATCATCCTATGCATTTTTCAGCCTTTTCCTGAAGCTGCTAGTTGTTTAGTAGATTTACAGACAGTAGCAATCAGATGTTTAAAGGTCATACTGGGAAAGGTTGGAACAGAACAGTTAAATATCATAACTAATGATGAGCGATGACGGTAATAATCGTTATCGGACCGATTATTTTTTAAATCATCGAATTGATAATCGTAGCCAATAACGATTATCGGAAATACAATCTGCGATGCGGCACTCTCTCTCTCTCCTTCCCCCCTACCCCCCCGGCTAACAGTCTGATAATGAACGGAAAAAATCAATAAACCTGTCAAGCAGTCGCAGCAGCGATGCGGCAATCTCTCTCTCTCCTCCCCCCACGGCTAACAGTCTGATAATGAACGTAAAAAATTTAATAAACCTGTCAAGTGGTGCAAAAGTATCTGTACTGGTCTACCTGCAGGGGATGCACTAACCCTATACTGTACATACAGGATGCCGCTGATAGGCAAGCGTAGTCTCCCAGCTCGCAGTCATGGCTGTTAACACACAAACAGCTCCTCCCATCACACTTCTGTAATATACAGTACTTATTCTTCCATCGCGCAACCACGGCTGTACTGACACAAACGTAAACTTCAAACAGCCGGCTAGAGACACTTACCCAGTGACGATTATTTACTCGATTCCTGCATGAAATCATCGAATAATAGAGTGCCAACGATTATGTAGAAAATCGTGCCGATTTAATCATTAATCCATAGTATCGATCATCACTAATCATAACACATAAATTAAAGATGATGACTAATTACATATTCTCTTAGATCTTTAGCTATTGTTAGTATATTAAAAGATACAATTTATGTAAACAATCCATTCAAAAACAGCTGGAGTAAATTAATCTAAGTGTATATTAGTAGTACATGTTCTCATTATGTTATCTACACCTTGTGTTTTAGACTAGTTTCAAACTAGGCATAAATACGGCGTGTATTTAGAAACGCATGTCTAGAAAATACGCTGGCGTATTTCAGTCCAGTGTATTTTCTAGACGCGCCTTTCTATTATACTTACTGACTCCAGTGTGAATCTTCCCTCACCATTCATGGCTCCTCCTATCTAGCTGCATTTTGTGCACTGCATATATACGTCAGCAAAAATGCTACGTGAATCATTTTGTATGTAGCGTATATGTGTCATATGCTAGTGTGGCCAGAACAAGGTAAGTCCCATAGGTTTACATGGTGCAGCTTTTGTTGTTTCGCCAGTGTGAACCTAGCCTAAAAGGAGTTGTATACCTATCACAATACTTGCTATTTTTATTTCTGTGTCAAGCTTGACCAATGTCTGTCTATCCATATAGTCTAAGGAGAAATTTATCAAAGTGCAGTTTACCCTGTAGAAACTTTAACACCTCACATATGGACAGTTAGGTTATTTATTATGGGCCTCATTGACTAAAGGATAAATTCACCTGCTGAATTTACCTTGCTAATTTGAGTCGCATCTGCAGAATAGATGCAAATTCACTTCTCATTATTGACTAAGCAGTGACTACTTCTGTAGAACAAGGGGATAGCAGCGCTCAATGTTAAATTCATTGTGTGGCATAGTCAGGCAGATAGAAATAGAATGCGGAGCACTGCTATCAGCCCCCTAATTCGCTATATCCCACGAAAACTATTGTGTGAATATTCTATTTTAACTTGTTCCTAGATCATGTTGTCATTTAGTCGCAATCACCATTGTCACTTTTGAAGAAATAGTCGCCTTATGCTACACTGGAGCCCTGCCATCAACTCCCCAATTTGTCATTCTGAAGTGGCAAAGTCAAACAGATGAATATGGAGCAGTTCTCATAGTCGCATTCGCTCCTTTGACACATTCCTCCACTTAGTCAATATTAGAAGTACCTGTGTATTCGCATCCAAAGTGATGCAAAGTTTTTCGTAAGATGGCGACTATTGCTGTTGCCTGAATTGGTTGCGTATTCACCATATAGCAGAAGTGGACATGGGGAAGTAGCGAATAGATGTGAATTCAGAGCTATACACGACTGTTCAGCCTTTAATCAATGAGGCCCTTTAAGGGTTTGAAGTTATATTTTGCCAGGGGTTACCAGATTAGCTATGTGGATCTGGTTTTTCCAAGCTTTTAGGGGAGCTTGGGAAAGGGTTTCTGTTAGTATTTTTGGCAACATTATACTGAAAAGGCTTAAAAAAATGCAGGGACCAAATTCAACCATTTTAATTGAAATGAATATGAAAACAATTGAATTTTGGACAACTTTTCTGACTACAATACAGGTGACCAAAATCCTACAAAATGGTTACATTGGCCTTTTTAATAGTGGCATTATCTGTAAGCAGATCTATGTGAAAAAGACATAAATATGTTTCATGTCTATTTATGGAAAACTTGTTGATACTAGTCACCTGACACTGCTCAGAAACAACTATGCATCCATTTGCGCCCCAGTGAATATGACTTTGCTACACATTGGGGAATTGATGCACATTTCAGGAATTTGTTTGGTGAATTCAATCATTGGTGAATAAACCCCTAGAGTAATCTATTTATCAGTACATATGGAGATGGGGTTTTGTTTTGAGGGTGACTACTCTTGATTTTATGGCACCAATAAAGTGCCTGTATTCTTGTAATGTGAGTATGCAGCTGCACTATTATAATGAATTGGAATGTCTTTGAATGATTAACATTTGCATACAACTGATAGAACTTTTCAGTGTAAACTAATTCCAGCCCCTTCAAACATGATTAATGCTTGTTAATAGTTTGCATAGTTGCATTATCTCCGTATTTTACAAAATCTTCTGCCTTTGAAGCTTATCCAGCTGTTTATGAATTCACAGTCAGATGGCACTTTACAGAAATATCTTTCTGCTTGTCTCCCTTCGATCGATTTTGACCCTGATACTGACCTTTCATAGCCATTATGCATTACTTATGGGAATGTTCTTATGCTAGAAAATAGTAGTGACCTGCTTTTATGAAATCACCATTGCCTCTTTTTTGGAGCATCCTTCCTCTCCCTTTTCCTCATTGTATTTAGTTCTGTGGTTTGGTTTACTTTATTTCTTGAACAAACAATTACATGAGTAACCTTCACAAATGATGTCAGCTCCTAGAATTGTGCACATAATGAAGACAGTTGCACTTTGTTTGTAGCTAATCCCCTTTGAAGAAATTAGTATTTTAATTCTGAACTAATCCTTTTGGCCCATTCTTTATCTTTGCATATTAATAAAAACATTATTCTGGACTGTTGCATGTTTGCTGATAAGAACTAAAGGCTCTGTCATGCCTGAAAGCAAATCAGTTGAAAGTTTTATTATTCTGGATAGGCTAAATATAAAACCCCAGTCATATCAATAGATGAATAGTTTAACAAAAAGAACATTGTGCTGAGCCATCCACGTCTATTTATTTTAAACATATATGTGACAATACATTAAAAATACACACTTCCTACTGATACAGCATAGCTGTCCTTTAAGATATATTAGTGGATTGAAAGGTAAATCATTAACCTCACTTGCTCCTATACAATTATAGTGTAAGTTTCATTGACTGTTAATTGCCAGATAGTTATGTTCTCAGCTTATGTTCTCACAGCTGTATTTTCTGGTTTGTACAATTAAGTCTGAGGACCAACATATAAAAAAAGGTAGAAAAAGCACCTAGAATTTATGGTGGGGAAACGCATAACAACCCCTGTAAAATCTGCTTTTTTCTTCACTAGTTTTGGAAATAGTTGACCTTAAGGGGGGAATTCACCATTCAGCGAAGTGAGCTCCGAATCCTTCGGCTCACTTTGCAAGTGGTGTTATGTGCTTGCTGATGTCCTGCACGTGGACATCAGCGGGCGCTTTAAAGGGATTCCAGTCTCGGCGAGGTGACTCTTTTGGTCTCGCCGAGACGGGAATCCCTTTAATGTCCACGTGCAGGACATCAGCGAGCGCATAACTCCATTTGCGAAGTGAGCCGAAGGATTCGGAGCTCACTTCACTGAATGGAGAATTCCCCCCTAAATAGTTATGACTTATTTGGCCTTTAGAATAACATTTTTTCAAAAGCCCCCTATTTTTTAAATATGACCTGAACCTTGGGCCTTTGTATTTGGGTAAAAAAATATTGGGTTCATTTACATACATGAACAGTTGTTTAGAGAAATTAAACCAAAGTACATTAACTGAAGATTGGATGATGTGGCTAACTAGTATAATTTTAACTAACTTAAGAGTTAATGAATGTGCCCAGTAACAATGAATACCAAACAACCTTACAGTATTGCTATTAATGTTTGGGAAAAACCCCAAAGTGGTATACTATTCCTTATTCTTAAATTTTTTTTAAATAATCTTTGGAAATTAACAATCCTTGGCTACATATCTGAAAAAAAAGACTATTGAAATACAAAATGCTTACTGAAGCTTTAACTGTGTATTATATATTTTAACAAAAGTAATAAAACAGGATTATGGGATGCCCATTAGTGAGTTCTCATTGAAGTTAGGGACATCATTAAGGCACTTCTCTCCCAACTACTTCCATTCTTACTAACACAGAGTGGCCTGCTTAGATGGCAGGTATGTGAACAGGTTATCTCAAGAGCAAGCACTTTAGAAAAGAAATAGAAACCTGAAACTTCATTTCTTTATATTCTGTAGCACTTATATGTAGCAGAGAGGCACCCATGGGAAATTACTCATTATGATGAAACTGCAGTCAACAAGAACTAAAAAATACTGATTTAACAGTATTTAATTTTATAGAGTATGTTTAAACACATTTTAGTGAGCATAGTTTTGTAGATACTAGTAAGTGAATTACATTTTTTAAATAACATATAACAATGTTTTGCAATATAAAATAACGGCACCAGCACTAAAGGGCCTTCTGCTTTTTTGTATATAATGGATCACGCTATGCAGTCAGGTTTTACTTGAAGACTTTGAGCCTAATTGACTAAAGTCCGAATAGTCACATAGAGCTCTGAATTCATGTCTATTCTCCACTTCCCCAAGTTCTCTTATTGTGCACACTCTGCGAAATGGCGAATACGCGACCAATTCGGGCGACTACGATAGTCATGATCTTACGGAGCTCTTCACATCATTTTGCATGTGGTGCACTGGTACTCCTACTATTGACTAAGCGGAGGAGTGGTGCGAAAGTGTGAATGCAACTAGAGGTACTGTTCCAAATTCACCTGTTTGACTTCACCACTTCAGACTGGCAAATTATGGGACTAATGGCAGGGCTTTGGTGTTGTGTAAGGTGACTATTTATTCAAAAGTGAAAATGGCAACTGTGACTAAGTGACAACATGACCTAGGGACAAAGTGAAAAAGAAATACAATATTCACAGAATACAGTTAGTGGGATATAATGAGACTGATGTCACTACCCTTAACTCGTTAAATTCACATCTCTCCGCATGAGTTCTCATCCTACTTCTATCCACCTGACTACGCCACACTACACATCTGACAGCAGCCGCCACTGTCTGTCAGTTCAGCGAGTGTATTCTCCACTTAGTCAATTCTGAGAAGTGAATCCATGTCTATTTTGGCAATGCGACTCGAATTGTAGGGAGATGAATTTGGATTTTAGTCAATGAGGCTCTTTATGGTTGAAACATTGTCTAACTTTACACCACTGATGGAAACCATATAATCTGTTTTTATCCCTAGCCAAATAAAAAAACCCTTCTGTTAAAAAATATGACCCCATAATTTTGTTTTATTCTTGGTAGTTGTTTGATGAAAACAATTTTGTAATGCAACAGATTTATGTATGTTACTGCTTTAGATCCCATTAACAGCTGCTGTGTATTGTATAATAACATGATGGTTCATATTGAATCATACAATGGCACTGAATAGATCTACATGCAACTTGGTAAATAGTTAAATCCTTACTTTTATAGGAGCATTTGCCTTTGTGTCACTTATCTTGTGATAAAAGAAAAACTATAAAAGAAAATTAAGCAATATTGTAAATAAACCTTTTAGGCTGGGTTCACACAAGCGTATGATGCGCAGCGAATCATACACTTGTGTGAAAAAATATATGGCTTAATGAATGCAATGATAATTACCTAGTTCTGGACACACGAGTGTATGAGATGCATACGCTGGGTCCGGAACGATGTATTTCAGCACATCATATGCTCATGTGAACCCAGCCTTAGGTGTTACACAGAGATTCACATTCATTTGGTTGTCAAATTAAATGTCATTTTCAGTATGCAATAATAGATGAATGGATATAGCTATGTTAATGTTCTTAAAAGGTAATTTTTTTTATTTTTAGATACAAGTTAGGTACAACTTAAAAGAATTGCAAACAAATTGCACTTATCCATTGGTTGCTTACACCTGCTATTGTAATCTTTAGCTGACTGACCTGATCAGCTAAAAAGATATAGAGACATTTTAGGGGCTTTTTAATAAAAGCGCAAATTCAACTGTCAAAATGAATATGTGCCATAGAGGTCGCTATGCTGCGATAGTTGCACATTCACTACTCCTTATTTACTAAAAGTAGATTCCCTTAGAGAGGAAGCGAACAGAGATGGACACAATTTCTGGGGTAGTGTGTTGTAGTCAGCTGAACTGTAGTAGGATGCGGAGTGATGCATAATGATGTGCAATGTTCCACTAACTGTATCAATTCAATATTACATCTGTTTCTATGTCAGCATATTCCTAGTTTATGTTGCCACTTAGTTACAATCTTTATTGTCAATTAGAATGAACAGTCACCTTGTAGCCCTGCCATCAACCCTCTACTTCAAGTCAAGGCTACATGTGCGAAGTAATGAGAAGCTGGCAACTGTCATACATATCTGATTTGGATGCAAATTTGCAGAGTTTGATGAATGCGCAAATATGGTGAAGTATATATGTATGTATGTATAATCTTATTTTATAAAGAGCCACAAATTTACGCAGCTCTGTACAATTCAGCAATACAAATATAGTACAGATATGGGAAAAGTGCATTATACAATACAAATAAAATATCCCAAGGATACAACACTTTAAGCGCCAGGTTGTGATTGGCAGAAGAGGTTGGAGGTCCCTGCCCTGTAGAGCTTGCAATCTAGGTGAAAGGAAGACATTATAAACTCAGATAGAGAGGTATTAAGTGTTAATAACAGTGTCTTGAAACATTGATCAATGAATACATATAATAAGGATAAATAACTAAAAAAAAATAGACATATAAATAGTGCTAGTGCTTCATAAGGAAGGATTTTAGTTTGCTTTTTGGAGAGGGAATGTTTCTGGTGAAGATACAGGGGTATAGAATTCCATATGTATGAGGCAGAAAGATAGAAGGGTTTGAGACAAGAAAGGGCAGTATTGGTGTGTGGCATGCAAAGCTAGTTGCTTTGGGAGGAGTGCAGTTGACTGTGAGGAATGTAGAGGCATATGAGTGAGGAGAGATGTAGGGAGGAGCAACTGAGTGAAGTGCCTTAAATGTCAGAAGTAGAACACTATAACTGATTTGTTTGTTTACGGGGATCCAAAGAGTAGACAGAGATTGGGAGAAAGGCTGTCCCTTCTGGGGAGACAGGGAAAGAATTCTGGCAGCAGAATTTAGAATAGACTGGAGCGGGGAGAGGTGGGAAGCTGGAAGGCAAGGTAGAAGAACCTTGCAGTACTCCAAGCGGGATAGCACAAGAGCATGCATGAAGGTGTTAGCAGTGGCATGAAAGGGGTTGATCTTGGCAATTATGCAGAGGAAAAAATTACAGGTTTTAGCAGTGGAAGAGATATGTTTAGAGAAGGAAAGAGCAGAGTCAGAGGTCACCCCAAGACAACTGACAGATGTTACAGAGTTGATGATTGCACCATCCACTGGAATTTAAAAGATCTAGGTTTGGGTGGAAAAATAATTCCATTTTAGCAAATGAATGGGAATTCTGACCTTTATGCAATAGTTGGTCTTTCATGAATTAGCCCCTTTAAAGTGTTTTTTTTTCCACGTTTCTTGCATCTTTGGTTGTACAAAAGTAAATCCAGTAGTCACAGAAAATAAAATGGCATGAGTCCTGCTTGAGAGGTTTTGATTGCAAATGCTGAATATTTATGACCATGTAACAAATTTCACAAAAGTGAAATCTAGAACAGCTAATTATTGCGTAGGTCTTGGCATATGGCTAGCAACACCAGGTGCATGGTCTATTGTGTATTGTTTTTAGTGGAATAGCATTATTAATCTAGTAATGGAAGCTAAATGCACATTCACTTAATCTGCTGTAGTAACATAGTTTATAAGGCTGAAAAAAGACACAAGTCCATCCAGTTCAGCTTATTTTCCTGCAATGTTGTTTCAGAGAATCTAATTTAAAATGTTTAAGAGTCATTAATACTTGTTATATTGTTTATCCAATTGTATACTGGGGTAGAAAGAATGCAAGTACAAGCACTTATGTATTGTTACATGAACCAAAGTCGGCTACTGTTTTTTTCAAGTATTTAAAATTCATTCATAATATGCCGCGCTTAAAAACAAAATACGCTGCCAGTGTAAACTTATGGGCTTACCTGGTTCCGGACACACTAGGGTATGATGCACATACGCTGCATCCGGAACGCTGGCTGGCGCATTTTGTGCTGGCATATTACGCCACACACAAAATGAGGCCAGATAGGATGAGACGTGAGTGCCGAGGGACTGTTCACACTGTCTCTGGTAAGTACAATAGAAAAATACGCATTGTGCATAATACGCTAGTGTGAACCAAGCCTAAGTGGCAGTGCCTTAAGTATGGAGTGATGAGAGAAAGTAGTCCTAATTTTACACACTAGGGGGGTTATTCATTAAGTCCGAATTGTTTTGTATCAGTGTGAATTCGCCAGATACAGACAGTCGCAATAGGCTGCTACTGTTGCAGTCGCGTCTTTATAATGAGAATATTGTCGCAGTCGTGACTTTATTATGGGAAAACTGTCGCAATCTTAACTTTAAAAAATTGTTGCGACTTTATAATGGGGGAATTGTCGCCAATTTACTATGGGAATCCGCTGTTTGAGAATTCGACAGTCGAATTCGCCCCTTAGGTCTTTTCATGTCTGTCTTTTATTCTGTTATCATCATCATTGTTTTAATCTTTTTTACCTCCTTTTTGAGTCCTACAGACTCTTTATAGCTCTCTATGTGTCGCATCTTAACTGCTCCCTTATTAACACACTAAATTAAAAAAAATGTGAATAGACAATATGCAACCATCAAAAATGTAATGCTAGGCTTTTATTATTACACAAAAGAAAAGAAAGACTTTATATCGTCAGGTAACATTAATAGACAAACGGTTCCAGAGAACCATATAGGTGACTGTCATGTTAACTTGGGGTTTGCAGGGCACCACAGCAGAGTTGGTGCTGGCTTCACCCATGGCGCGGAGTCTAAGGGATCCCTGGTCTTTACCCTTAACCCCCCTAGGGTCACAGTCCCTGGGGGAGCCACCCACTGACTACATGCAAAAGAGTATTCAGGTATTTATCAGGCATCAAAGTGTGAATTTGTCAAGGTGTGTTGTGTTGAATTTACCAATTCAGTATAAGCAGATTCATAGGAAGATGAAGTCACTTTTTTCTTTTAATAGTGTCACTAATTATACATGTTTTAATACTGTAAATAGATATGTCTGAGTCTCTTTGATGGACTTGAATGCCAGATTTATTAAATATATATTTAGTATCTGCTGGTCTGCAGTCATTCCTCATTTTGCTTGTTTGGTTATGTGAATAATATTTATTTATTTTGCTCTGTTAATTTTACTAAGTATTCAAATAGGATTTGCAGACCTCACACATCATACCTACATAATTCTGAATTATGAGGCAAAGGAGAGTTATGGGTAATAGAGCAAGGCTATCCACGTACTTGCTTAGTGCTGCAGAGTAAATGAGACACTGTTGCATATACTTGTGCTGATTGCATTTCTCTGCAGAAGGTACATAGTATGAATAATACATACACTTTAAAAAGCATTGGCTCAGGCCTTTTTTCATGGAAGTCTGTGACATGACAATTTTTAAATGGTCCATCAGTGCTATTAATATTTATAATACAGCATACAAAATATCCATTGTCTGGCACATCCATCAGAGAGATCAGAGTATTTTGACTTTTTAAGCCATTTGTAAACTCTTTTGGAACACAAGATGATAAATAACAGTTGGAAGTTTTGTGTGTTCTTAAAAACTTCCTTGTATCTGGACAACAAACAGTATTGCACTGTAAGAAGCAACAGATATTGCTGTTTGAATGATGTGTACACAGAGTAAATGAGAACTAGTTATGTTTTAAGGAATGTACTGTTCAACCATCCCACACAGCACCTAAACTGTTCCAAATAGACATCAATAAAAAAATCCTCTGTGGTACTTATTTGCATCATGTGCTAACATGGTAGCTAATTTTTGGGGACATTGTGACTTCTTTCTTTAAGAAAGATTATAGGGATTAGTAACTAAGTATGCTATCACTTTAGGTTTTGTCGGTGCCACTAATCACCAATCCTGGGATTCTGTCCAAGGATTCACCACCTTGCTGCCCTACCATGCCTGCCACTCTACCCATGAGAATGGTGGCAAGTATTAGCCAATAACAAACCACTCATGAAACCATGCCCTATGAGTCACTATTATATATATATATATATGAGAGAGAGAGAGAGAGCGTGAAAGCGAAAGCAGGAGTGTTTTCCTATACTGACTCTGAAACTGAGAAAATTTTGGGAAAACTCACTACCTCATCAGACTTCCTATATGCACCTACTGTGAGTCTCCTAAAAATACAACTGGAATGTGTTATGAAACGAAAGGTGGATTTGGAAATTCAAAATGTCACATTGGTGGAATTTAACAAGGTAAAAAGGATCCCAAGAATGTTTCTTATGGGATTGAAACCAACTTGGTTTAATGACAATGCAGAGTACAGAGTAAAGTTTACACAAATACTTAACAAATACTCTTTGGACATTATGGCTTTAAATATAGAGCATATTAACAAAGAACTGATTGGGATCCAAGGAGATATGGAAACCTGTGAAGAGAAATTAAAGGGATTACTTTCATGTGATGAGCTGAAGAAAATACAGGAGGACTTGCATGTAAAGATGGATGCTTATGTTGCTGATATCAAACAGCATAAATGTGCCATGTTTGAAAGCAACAATTCTGATTATGACCGCGGCCGTGTTTACCAATGGTGGCGTGACGTCAGACATAATTGTCAGTCACATGGATGCAGCACGTCTGTACTGGAAATGGGAAGTGCTATTGGATTGCAACAACTCGCCAGACGAAGCCCCAGGACTGCTTTTTTAGAGAGAGCAGGAGCCGGAGGGGTGGACAGAAGCAGGAAAGGAGCAACGCGACAGGAGAGCATAATCAAATCAAAAGGCATGGATGCAGTGATTAATCTTTCTGCAGTGGATCTAGCAGATGAGGAATTATCTGTCCATCTCCTCCAGATAACACGCATTTCCATTTATGTGAAGTGCCTTAAATGTCAGAAGTAGAACATTGTAACTGATTTGTTTGTTTATGGGGAGCCAAAGAGCAGAAAGAGAGATTGGGAGAAAGGTTGTCCTTTCTGGGGAGAGAGTGAGGGAATAATAGAAGCAGAATTTAGAATAAACTGGAGCGGGGAGAGGTGGAAAGCTGGAAGGCCAGATAGAAGAACATTACAGTAGTTCAACCGGGATAGGACGAGAGCATGCATGAGGGTGTTAGCAGTGGCATGAAATAGAATGTTTCAAAGGAAAAATCAGCAGGTTTTAGCAGTGGTGGAGATGTGTTTAGAGAACAAAAGAGTAGAGTTGAATGTCACCCCAAAACAACGTACAGAGGTTACAGAGTTGATGATCACATCATCACCTAGAATGGAAAAGGTTGGAGCAGGTCCAGGTTTGGGTGGAAAAATAATGTATTCCATTTTAGCAAGATTTAATTTGAGATGGTGCCAGGCCATCAAAGAGAAGATTGCCAGGAGACAGCTAGAAATTTGAGTCTGAATTTCAGGTGATAACACAGGAACGGATAAGTAATTTTGGGCATCATCTGCATACAAGTGATACTGAAGACCAATTGAATTGATGATTTCACCCAAAGAAAGAGTGTACAGCGAGAACAGGAGGGGGCCAAGAACCAAGCCTTGGGGCACTCCCACCTGAACGGGACAGGAGTAGCTTGATCACAGACACCTAGCACATGGACAATTTGAATAAGAAGGGAGTGATCGATAGTGTCAAATGCAGAGGATAGGTCAAGGAGAATTAGAACAGAAAAGTGACCCTTGGCTTTGGCATCCTGGAGATCATTTGCAAGTTTTCACAGAGCAGTCTCCGTAGAGTGCACTGGCCTAAAACCAGACTGTAGAGGGTCCAGGAGATGGTGCTCATGCTGATAATTAGTAAGGCGGGTGCAGATGAGATGTCCTAGTTTAGAAGCCATAGGCAAGAGAGAGAGATAGGACGGCATGCAGAGACCAGTGTAGCTTTTTTAAGGATGGGTTTGATACAGGCTTGTTGGAATGAAGAAGGAAAAGTTCCAGAGAACAGGTAAGAGTTGAACTCGTCTATTTAAAATTAATGTTAGTCCAATAAAAAAGGTATCACCAAATATTGAAATACTTATAAAAAATATATATATCCATTTTTATATAATATTGTTAATATATTTTAATACACAATTAGATTAGATTATTACTTATTTGTCACTGGATAGTACAGACATACATATCAGTGAAATTACATATGCGTCAGAGATGAAAAAAATAAAATAATAATATATATGAGAAGTAGCATGACAACCACAGTGGCATGACAACCATGGTAATAGAGACAGTAGCAGAGAACCAATAAAGATAATTGTATTATAGTATATACTAAATTGAAATAAGTAAATAGTAATTGTAATAATTATGTACAGTGCTTAGATATATATTGTTCAAAATAGCTGCATTAATAATGGGTACAAGTAATGATATAGGCCAAGGAGAGAAAAGA
>WMED01000077.1:13561-40890 GCA_019650415.1 Pipa parva
AGGTTAAGCCTGATGATGGAGTCATATGTATATACATCAAGGATGGGAGGGAGGGATGCTACTTACCTGGTTCCAGTGCAAAATGACCATTAGGACTCCCTCTACCCCCCAATTTCTTTTTGCCCACACAACCATCTTCCTGTAAAACCCCACATACTCCTTCCTTCCAGTTCCTAGCTCAGTCATTAGCCCCTTACAGTATAGCAGGGGTCCTGTGTGCTTCTAGTTACTTTATAGTCACTTGCTCACTTCTTGTCTAGTTGTGATATCCTAACATAAATATGACACTTTCTCCTTTATTTTTCTGTCACATAATATGTATGAGTGTAGAAGAGGGTGGTGGTGTTTGAAATAGCAGGTTGCTGGTCCATAAAAACATATTATACATAATTTGGTTGCCCAACAACTCATATCAAAAGAATATGTGTATCTGGAGAGGAGGTCTGTTACACTGGAGGCAATAAATAGTTTATTACAGCAATGCTTGACATGGGACAACTATTGATTTTCTTAGTACAAGCTGGACTAGTGAGCTATGAAGCATAATAGAGTTAAAATGTGAAATGTACTGCTTGACCTGTCATTGCTCTGCTACTGAGTGGCCTAGAGAGCTATTAAGGGAATCCATTTTATATCCCAGAAGCCAAAAGATGAAATTTTTTTTATCAAAAATTTATTAGTCTTGTCTTTAATAAAGTAATTTTTCCTTCTTTCTCAATCATCACGTCGTTGAGTTTCAGTTTCTATTTTAGAGTAAAGGAAATAAAATTTGTTTGTCTGTGTATTTATGTCAGATTGCTAATAAGTCCTAGAGAATATTGCAGTCATTTCAGTCTGATCTTTTCATTGAAGCACAAGAAGCAGTTGTAAGAGTGGGTGATATTTTGCGAGTAGGCTATAAATCAGAGCCTGGTGAGAAATGCCTTGTAAATTCATGACAAATGTCTGACTTACACAGGGTTCATTAGGTGAGGAATGATATTTAACAAAGGAAAGGTTATCTGGCAGGCCAAAGGGAGTGACATAAATCAGAGGGAAAAAAGTCTTGTTAAAGGCACTGCAGTTTGATAATTGACAGATATATGATTTGACAATGAGTTTCCAAAAGAAATGCTGCCATGGAGAGAATACAGTTTTTCTAAAAGCATTACAGAGACAATGAGCAATTCTTATCTTCCTTGCACTAGCAATCAAGGCTGATGTTTTTATTTATTATATTGAAGATCCTTAAAATAATCTACTGATAATCAGGTGGTCATAAGAAATGTGATCTAAAAGGAGAACACATGAAATATGCAGAAGCAACTGTATTAGGTTTCAAAAAATTCCATCTAGGGGGTTTTCCCCAAAGACAGCTGAATATAAACTATGGGACATCCTTCAAAAGTAACAACTGTGGAGAAGCGCAAATACAGCGCACCTATGGTGCCTTATCTTAATTGCAATATAATGTGAAAGGGGAAACCAGCAAGTCCCAATAGTAGTGTTCGATATAAAAGTATTACACACACACCACGTGCCAATCGAGATTAAAATCTTATGCGCTCACCAGATGTATAAACTTTGAAAGCTCATACTATCACAAACTTTAGGCAAGTCGATTAATCTTCAATTCAGGCAGTTTCAATAAGAAGTATTATATCAATCACAGTAGTTTTCCTGCGGTACCCAGCGTCACACCTGAATCTACTCCAAACAAGACCAAGGGGATCTCATAGTGAAATTCCATTTTTAATGTTTAAAAAGTAAAAGGTTAAAATGTACTCACAAACACATGTGTTACAATAGCATTAAAACAGGCTCAGTCAGCCTCCAAATCTCTCTGGGTGTGATCCGCTTAGAAGTCCATGTGGTGTGAGTCCAGACAGTATTCCTACTCGTCCTCCCCCAACTCTACGCGTTTCGGGCGTTTCCCTTCCTCAGGGAAGCACAGAGTTCAAAAGAAACAGTGCTAAATATGTATCAATACAAGTGCTACTCCTCACTGCACTATCTTCAATTTGTAGCATATGCAATGAATCAATATGAATAGAAAGAAGAAGCAGCAGAGTATAAGTGGATTAAACCACTGTGCATTTAATAGTGTACCATAACAATTACATGTTTCGGGCAAAGCCCTTTATCAAGAAATTATGAAACAATTATATATATCTTTTATATTCACACTCTGTTTTCTATCAACATATACTGTATTTCATGGTTCCCCATGCTTAATATGTAAAGTTAATAAAAGGCAAAAAATATTTTCCTGTCCAGTACAGGATAAACAGCCCTTGCACAGAATAGCAAGCCATTTGCAAAGGAGTTTCCTAGTATGATTAAAAGGCATTAAGCCTTCCAGAGTGTTAATAGTAGTGTCATTAACAGAGAGAAAATGTAAGTGATTAGCAAGGCATTGCTTGAATCAGAGCCAGTAGTGATTAATAGCTGGGCAGTTTCCCACATAATGTAAAAAGGTGTCAGACTTTAAAGAGCACATAGGGCAAGTATCTGAAGTACAGACACCCACTCATTTCAGTTCGAGTGGGGTAACAGAAGTGCGGTGTAGGAATTATTGTTGGATTAGTCTACCTCTAGTAGAAATAAGAAAATCATTACATTTATCTGTTTATTCCTCCCATTGTTGTTTAAGAGAAGGAATAAGAGATGGACAACAGATTTGTTTAGAAGAAAGCAAATGTACAAAGTGAAAAGGAGCCTTATTTAGAGCCTTTTCTCAACTTATTATGCATGTTTCCCAACATATGACAAGCCGTGTCAGATCTTGCTGCAGAGATAAAATCTCCAGTCTTTCACCGCTGTGCAATCATTATAATGAGCTGGTAGCTTAGTAAAGTGCTGAAACTAGAGAGTCATTTTATACCTAATGACTGGAGTGGATGTTGTGCACTTGATTAAGGAAAGTAATGCTTTGGCTGTCTATCATCACTGCTTAACATAAGTGCGCATAATGATAAATGGAATGTCAAAACATAGAGCTTATCTCATATTCAAAATGATATTTTGAATCAAATACCCAATTTGAATGTAATACCTTGCACCACTCAAAATATGCACATCTTTATACATAGTTGGATTAGAAGGCTAATATATAGTAAAGCAAACATGAGTTTAATTATGGGATTTTCAATCAGTGTATCTTTATTCAACTCTTATCATGTAGCTGGCATGCATGGTGAGGTGCATTCCTTTCACAGAGAAACATTCTGTGTATGTGTGTACAGGTACTGGGCCATTAATGTGGAGTTTATTTCATGCATCATCATGTAGGTTAGGCCTGGCAGAGTTCTGTGTATTGTAGCTCAGATGTAGCTTCATGAACATAAATTAAGGTTGGCTCTGCATCCAGAGGACAATGTTGTTGGACAATGCTGCAATGTTTTTGACGTCACATTAAAGATAAAACAAGCCAAGCCCATGGAGGGAAAGGGCTGAGAGCTGCCTCCAAATGCTGGAAACAGGTCATTTTACAAGCAAAAAATATTTTACATTGGAGCTTCTACAAGAACATACTTGAGACTGATAACATGGCATGATCTGGATGTACAATGGTGCATCTTTAAATGAGTGAATCCCATTTTGGTTTTGCTCGTCAAACATTTGGGAATTTTTAACTCATCTGAACTGAGCAATAAGAATCTGTTATGAACCAACTATTGCATAACTGACTATGAATTCTGAAAAATGTATTTTGGGAATCCAAGATTCAGTTCTTCCTTAGTTACTAGTTGCCCCTTGCACATTCTTTCTTCACTTAGAGAGCCAAGGTGTTTGTTCCCATAATTCTACTTATCATTATATTGAGCTGTCATATTATTCAAATTTTTGTTTTTCTCATTATTGACTTATAGGCTCATTATTCCCTTTTTCTGATTTCCCTTTGTTCTGGAACCAATCTGCCTTCCTTTCCATTTAAAATAATCTGAATTTGTTGGCATTGTATTTCATGAACTTTTCAGTAGCAGTGTTTGATAATGTGTTCTAAGAATCCTGTTGCTTGGTAACTGAGTAAAGTCACCACTTGCCTCTCCCATCGCCTTGCATAACAAGGAAGTGGGAGATTTAAATTGTACCCAACTGAGGCACATGGCAACTGAACTTCTTACTGTTTGGTTGCATTCTGAACTACATGTTATGGCTCCCCCATGTTTCTGACTGGTGTTATAATACAGCAGGTCCTTCATGCTAGTGCTTCAGTACTGTGTTGTTCCAGTCCTTCATTATTTGTGGGTGTATTACAGATCAGCTGTTTCTGCTTCAGCTTCACTTTCCCAGCTACCACCAGTGGGACAGTTAACTTAGGTTACCATGACCTAGGAATTCCCTCACAGGATTTTGCACATCTCCTTGTGGGGCATAAGGGTGAAGATTTGTTGTTTCCTCTGGGATTAATCAAAACAAAACCCACTATGGTAAGAGGTTCGACCTCTAGTATTCTGTGTGATAAAGAGTAATGTAAACAAGAAGAAAAATGCAAAGTAATACACATGCAGGAGGTTGTATGTTCCCCTTTAAACAGATCTCCTATTAAATATTGAAATTACCCCAGAAACAAATATTGCTAGAAGTCATATGTCTGCATTTTGTGCTTTCTTCATCCCAGGTTACTGCTTATTTTTAAGTATTACAAAGTATTGTGTATGGGTAAAAGGGCCCTGGACTGCTACCTTGTTAGGGACCCATTGTAGCTTAATCTGGCTCCAAATAGTATCTGCTTAATGTCTCACATGAAATGTTCAGAGGTAGGAATAACTTCATCTCTACCAGCTCTACCATTGCTGTTGTATTCTAAAAGCAAACCATTGCGTGCAGTATTTAAAGCATTATGCAGTCTGCAGCATTCATAGATACTGGAAAGTACAGGACATGCTTTGTGTTATTAAAAATAAATTGTTCATGTCTGAGCTTGGCTTTATTTGCATACTAGAAAAGAGAGTTATATGCTATATAAATCTGTTATTGTTAAGCAATATGAGCTGACCTTGAATATGTTTCTTATCTTTCCCAGTGCTCAACAACTAAAGCTGCTTACTGATGCATAATTTGATTTTGGCATTACTGGCAGAGACTGTACTATTACTGTTAAAGGGTAACTTTTATGGCTTTGGCAGATGCGGTGCCACTCATCACCTGGTCGGCGTATGCCCAGCTTTTCCAAAAGTTGCAATAGAGCCATGAAACAAACTGGAAACTTTGCAGCAGAAAAAAACATTGGTGTCTGAAATGAAATTACATGTTAATGTATGGAATTACATTCATTTAATTTAATAATTAACCTTGTTTAAGCCAACCTTTGTGCAAAATGGAAAAACAACAATCTGAGAACAGTTAATCATAATCTTTACATAGTTTTCAAAGATGAAAAAAAATCCATCTGGAATAATTGCTTTCATTTTAAGGTGCTGCAGCAATTTACATTTCATGGACTACAACACCCAGCATCCCCAGCAGGGTGACCCCTTCTGCCTGAAGGTTGCCTTATATTGACATTTACATGTATACATGGCCACAGGAGCTTGAATCTGTTGAAAAAAAATCTTGCTACCCCTGTACTAAGCAAATCTTATTTCCAAGGCTGGTCTTGTAGAGAATGGTAATCTATATTGCATAATCAGTGATAGACTAAACTGCTGTTTCCACCAGGAGACAAGAAATCAGGGACCCACTAAGCAAAAGATTTTTTTTCTTGTATCTTTCTTCCCCTATTCAGTCCCTATGATTTATGTATATCCTACCTATAAAACTTTACTTTATTTACACTCCCCCTCAGGAATATGCCATGATGGTGCAATTTGAAACTACAAAGGGCCCACTGAGGCCTGGGCCCACCATGAATTTTCTATTTGTTCTGGTGAGTCAGTCCAACACTGCACATAATCAAGAGAAAGGGCCTTATTGACTAAAGGGTGAATTCACCTGTCAGTTTCACCTCTCTACAATTGGAGTTGCATCACCAAAATAGACGTTCACTTCTCAGTATTGACTAAGCAGAAAATAGACTTGTCAAACAAATAGAAAGCGACAATAGCTGTCGCATGCGAAGTGTTGCGTAGTCAGGTGGATAGAAGTAGGATGAGATGTCATGCAGAGTGAGGCAAATTTGATAAGTGAAGGGCAGTGACTGTATTCTGTGAATATTCCATTTATTTATATGTCACCTTGTCCCTAGGTCATGTTGTCACTTAGTCGTAGTCGCCATTGTCACTTTTGAATGAATAGTCACCATATGCAACACTGGAGCCCTGCCATCAACCCCCCAAGTCACCAGTCTGAAGTGGCAGACACAAACAGATGACTTCGTAGCATTTGCACCTTCAACATACTATGTAGCTTAATCAATTATTGAAGTACCTGTGCACACGCATGTAAAGTGATGCAAAGTGCTCCATAAGATTGTGACTATTGTAGACACCCAAATTGGTTGTGTATTTACCACTTCGCAGAGTTTGTTCAAGAAGTGAACAGATGTGAAATCAAAGCTCTGCGTGACTATTCAGACATTAGTCAATAAAGGCCAAGGGGGGAATTCACCATTGTGTGAAGTGAGCTCCAAATCCTTCGGCTCACTTCACAAATGGTGTTATGCGCTCGCTGATGTCTTGCATGCGGACATCAGTGAGCGCTTTAAAGGGATTCCAGTCTCGGCAAGGGGACTCTTTTGGCCTCGCTGAGACTGGAATCCCTTTAATGCGCCCGCTGATGTCCACGTGCAGGACATCAGTGAGCGCATAACACCATTTGCAAAGTGAACCGAAGGCTTCGGAGTTCACTTCGCACAATGGTGAATTCCCCCCAAATGTTTGCAGAGATTTAAAACACTGGCTAATTAATATCATAAATTTGTATATATATTTTTATTTATAAAGCGCCACTAGGTTACGCAGCGCTGTACAATCCAACAATACAGTTATCATACAGACAAGGGAAGTGTGTATCAAAGAACAACTGAAGTAAATTAAAAGCATATAATCAAGAAAATATATCACTCTAAGTGCCAGGCCATGATTGAAACAAGTAGATGGAGGTCCCTGCCCCATAGAGCTTACAATCTTTTCTCTTTTTAAAACATGTCTATTATAGGAGCAAAATAATCATATAGTTAATCTACCAGCAATGGCATCAGTATCTCAAATCACTTTTTTGACAAAAGTTATGTAAGAGGAGCTTCTGCATAGATATGCCAGTTTGTAAATAGCTTTTTTTTTACCTTTTTTCCAGCCCCCACAGTGATATACGTAGATTTAAAGAGGATGTGAGCATTGAGTGGCAGCTACCGTCACAGAAAATTTACCAATGCACATTACCTATCTGTGATGCCAGCTGCCAGTCAACACTTAGACCCGCTTTGAATTGGAGCAGTAAGCAAAAACTATGCAGGAAAAGTAGAAGTTCAGTGGTCTGGCAACATGATAAAAAAGATCCCCTTTATATCACTTCTGCCAAAAAGATGGCATTATTCTTTTAATTGGAATCTTTAATAGCACAAATAGAACTCATAGTAATAACTAAGTCAAAGGTAAGTACAACAGCCACCATTGTTGCTCCCATATTTTCTTAAATAGAATTTTTCTGTATTTTGTGGAAAACTATTTAGGTATTTTTTAAAACTTTTTTGATGTTACTGTCCTTTTAAAAATAATTGTTTCTAATGCTCAAAAAGACTGGTTTGTTTCACTAACACAGTCTTGTAATATTGTGCAAAAACTGCTGAAAGTGCTAGAAATCAGAAAACATATTTCAAATATAGCACTTAAAGGGTAAGGTCTTCATGGAAGCAATTCTTCTTTAAATATCTCCACTTAAGGTCGGAGAAGGCACTCTCTAATGAGTCCCGCATTATTCATCCAAGCCCAGCTGGTATAAATAATTATTTTAATGCTTTGTTTTGTGTGTATTTCTCTAATGCACATCAATATACTAAGCTCAGAAAATGCAGCTTGCTGCTTATCTTACACTGATTAATATAAATGAATATGGCAGTGCAATGTTTTCTAAGCCTAATGCAGAACTGTAAAAAGATAAGCACAGACATTTCATTTAGCTTGTTATTAAAATAATATATTTAGGCTTTCAAATTTATAGGGCACTGAGCCAGAGAATAGGAATCACTTTTCTAGAATGAAAGAAATACCCCAAAAGGACATTATCATCCTGGAAGTGATCACTTCATTATAATCACCTCCTATGATTATCAGGCTGTTAGGTAAATAAATATTGAATCAAAAATTTTAAAAAACTAGGCACTAGGTGTGTAGTAGAGTCCAGATCCTTCAAACAGATTTAGCAAATTCACAACACAACAAATGACTATAAAATATATAAAGATATACAGTATATGAAGAGAAACTATTAAAAAAACTTCCCCTTTAAAATGCAAAAAAAATTGAAAAAGTATATAAAGAAATTTCCCTTTTTCATAGATCATAAATAAATGTTCATAAAAAACATAGAGTTCTTCATATTGGGCAGGCAGCTCCTTGGAAAACTAATTCAGGGAAGTTCACTTTGCACAACCCTATTCCATATCTAGTAGTATATCCATCAATATAGAAAAACTAAACCAGTGCTCAGAAATACAAGAAACGCATATCACCACGTGAGACATCCCTTATATCGAGGTACTTACCAGATAAGGTGTGAAATAACACTTATCAATGAACAAATACAGAAAATCTGCATATAAATCAATGATCAATGGACACTTATTGAAGTCCAATAACTCTCAACAAATCCAATGGCAAATATCACAATCCATAGTGAAAAAAGAGCGATAAGATTTCATAATATAAAATTGTTTAATAAATAACTTATTCCAATTAACATGAAGTCATATGCTCACAAACAAGTATAAAAATGATGCATAAGGTGTGTGTAAAGTAGTAGCTCTCATTTCTCCAGGTATGTAACCCAGCCTGAAATCCATTTTCTAGCATTAGAAACTGTCTTTTAATAGTCAAATTCCTCACAAATGTATTAATATTAACATATGAACTGAATCTATCTGGTCTAGTATTCAGAACAAAGGATAATCCCTTCTTGAGAATTTATTTTCACTATAGATTGTGATATTCGCTATTGGATTTATTGAGAGCTTTTGGACTTCACAAAGTGTCCCTTGATCACTGATTTCTATGCAGATTTTATGTATTTGTTCATTGATAATTGTTATTTCCCACCTTATCTGGTGAATACTCAGCTATAAGGGGTATCTTGTGTCTCACATGTTGATATGTGTTTCTTGTATTTCTATTTACCGGTTTAGTTTACTTTTCTACCTGGGTGGAAGCTTTTCTGACCTTATAAATGATACTACACTATATGGTTGATTTCTATGTGCACTTCTTTTTTTCTGTAGAGTTGAACAGACTGTTAGGTAGATCTGCTAATGGGACCAAATGTGCATGAACTCCCTGCAACAATTCTCATTGGGAAAGTGCAGAGTTAAAGTCTGCACAAGGAAAAGTGTCAGTGACATTTAATAGAACATGCACACCTCCAGAACATTGTTATTCCAGTTTGGAGACCTAGTGATATGTGACATTCCTCTGCTGGAAAAAAATCTATGAAATATATCTGGTGCTCACAAGTACCTGCATCTTTCCTTTGCAATTACAGTAGTAGCACACAGAGCTAAATAAGAGTCATCAGTACCATGGACAGCAGAAACCTTAGAAATAGGCTTTTACACTAACTTGTATTTCATCATTCAACATGTAATACTCTATTCACATGCCTTCTTTTATCAAATATCAGTAATTTGTGACTCTCCAGCTGTTTCCAGACAACAGCATCCAGCTGCCAGAAGATGTAAACTCCGAATGGGCTCCACCCTGCCATCTACTTTTCTGTATTGTTATACAATATTGGAATGGTACTTTATGCTCCAGCGCTGCCTCCTGCTCTCACCATAGAATTTAGCAAGCACAGTAGCAGATTTACATCATATTTCTGCTACTAGGCTTGCTCAGTTCAGGGAAACACACAGGAACAGAAAGTGAAGAGGATTACAGCACCTGTCTAGAGCCTAAAGGTAAGTATTTCCCTGTTCACCCTTAACTCCACCCCTAGAAGCAACAAGCCTTCAGTACTCCTTTACCTATTTCTTGATTGGATAGAGGGAATTCAGCTGGAGGTTCACAAAGGAATTTTAGGTTAGAATTAGACATTTTAGGTGTTGATGACAATATTCTTACTCAGTGCCATCCTGCAGAGCCTGGCATAAATATCACAACCATCATGGAGGACAATGAGAATTCATGACCAGTAGTTCAAGCAGTGGGAAATAGGATAGCATAGAGGAAAACTACCCTAGAGTCAAACACAACTGAGAGGATAGAGTTGGAATTAGAAAGTGGATGAGCCCTGAAAAAAAAAAGAATTAACTCTGAAACTTATATATGTGTAATATGAACTTTGATCAGAAAAAGAGGGAAAAGGAAATACTAATAGAGTACGCACTCAATTAGTGTGAAAAAGAAGTGCTAGATTTTATTTCATATATAAATAAATAAATAAACAAAGTGACATACAAAACTGGATGGGTTAAAACAATTTAAAAAAATAATAAACCTCCTCAACAGGCACTCATACCCTCAAAATAGAATCTTGCATACATATAGTATGTGATTCGGTAGCCACTATCTAGAACAGTTGTATGACATAGTAAGATGCAAAGTTCAATATAATATACTGAATCACATACTATATGTATGCAAGATTCTATTTTGAGGGTATGAGTGCCTGTTGAGGAGGTTTATTATCTTTTTAAATTGTTTTTAACCCATCCAGTTTTGTATGTCACTTTATTTATTTATATATGAAATAAAATCTAGCACTTCTTTTTCACACTAATTGAGTGCGACTTTATTAGGATTTCCTTTTTCCCTCTTTTTCTGATCAATGTTTAATCCTATTACGGCACCTATTCAATCTATAACAGGTGTGCGCCCTCTATCTCTTGTATTTTTAATATGAACTTTGACACTTGTCTAATTAATTATGCAAAACAATTTTTTAAAAAGATTTAATTCTTATTTATTTAGGGGGTTTTTATGCTCCTTAAACTCTATAGCAATCCATCCATAGCGTGATCAAAACTGGTATCTTCCAACATTGATAACATCATCTTACCAAAAACAGAAAAAAAAAAGAGAGTACTGCACTTATAGCCAATAGGTAGAAGTAAATGGGTAAAAGGCTTATTAGCAAATGCAGAGTTTACAAGTTAGCTAAGTAAAGAAGGTTGCTTTAATCTATAAAAAAAATGTACAGGTTCACAGATTGTGGTGGGATGTCCACCCTGTTCCTGTGCCTGAGATCTGAGAATCTAACCTATCAACATGGCTTGCACATGTATAGCTGAAAATGAATTGAAGCAAAAGGCAGGGGACAGTCCTAATCATCTGTTTCCAACTTCAATTCAGAAAGAGTGGTCTGACTGATCTAGGTGCAGACTTGCTGACTTATAACACGTATTTAGTTTATGTAGTAACAGAGTAATAATTGAAACTTTTTACAAGTAAATCAATTATGAATATTTCTTATTCTATAATGCCATCTAGTGTATTTTTTATGTAAGTATTCATTGGGAGCATGTGATAATATTTTTAGGATGGCCTTGCACTTAGTGAGATGTAGTTAGTCCTGGGAGCTAGACAGGAGTGACCTTCATCAGGCCATGTAACAGCAGCAGAAAAACTCTAATAAACGCCCCCCAGGGAATAATTTCATTTATTTACAAGATAAAAGGGGTCACGCAGTTTCAGAGATAGAGGGTGACATTTATTAAATTCGTTATTTTTTCCGATCGAGCGATCAGAATTTCGAATTTTTAATGCATACAATGTATTCCTAGGTAGTTCACATGATTTCTGAAGCCTGTCAATATAACAGTGTACCCTTCTTACTTAATACATTATACTTATTACTATAGTAATGAGGCACCAGAATGGAAACTATACATCGTTAATTATATCAGTCTAGAGCACCTTTAGATTTGTGCTCAGTCTGGAACAGTTAAATTGATTGTAATACAACATGTGAATTTGTTATTTCTATCTAAGACTGTAACTGTATAAGGGCTACTAGAGAAAAAAATAGATCAGTATTTTAGATTTCTGGGTGTGTAGTTGTTTTACACAAGCTATAGAGTGTAGGAGTTTTTTTTTTATTAATGAGTGAATACCCTAAATATCCAGAATCCCTCTGGAACTTATCAACCCATTTAGGCAATTTGTCCATAGTTCTCTAATTAGATTTTTGGATTCTTATAGTGCAGTGTTGTTTAAAACTTATCTAAAGGTTTTGTGTTCTTACATTTCTCTTAACTATACACACAGCTTCAGACAAAAGATATAACACACTATTATTCTAACTTCATGAACCTGCCCTTGAATGCAAGCTATAAATCACAAAACACAAAGCAAAACAAAAGTCAGACAATTTCTTATCTGTGTTATATATCAGCCAATATGTATTTCCTCTCTCTGTGTCAGAATAAAAGACTTAAACACCCAGACTGTTATTTCAGATAGCAATACTTTACATTGTGTTGGCTTGCAGAAAAATGAACTACATAGCTGGTGTATTGTGTAAAATCACCAGGCATTTTTCTTCTCTCTGTAGGTGGGTGGTCCAGTAGCTTTCTTTTATCTGATGCTGATGCTATCTGTATTGTTTAGGTGTTCAGTCTTTCTTTCTTAGAGGAAACAATCACTCTAAGATCCAGCATGTGGTCCACACACCAAAGTAATTGTCTTTCTGTTGCTTTATATGATGTTATCTGTATTTAAATTGTTATGTTTTGACTCTATCACTGATCATTAGATTGGCATATTAGTGATAATATGAGGAATGGGTATGTGACATAGTAACAGAATAATGTAGATTATTACTACTTTTCATTTAACAACTGTCGTGTAGAAGAGAGTTGCTGCAGATCCATCTATTATTATCTTTCAGGACTATCCTTAATTCTATAAAATATTGCTCATGGCCCAGAAAGACTTGTTTGATCTAAGCTTTGATCAACTTATTGATCTATCAGTTTAGTTGTGAAACTTTTTCCAGTAAACTGTCATTGTCATCATGGATTAGTGCAGACTGGCATGAGGATACACAGAGAGCAAGTAGCACAAAATTACCCTATATTTACTATATACAGATTTATTTCTATCTAGGAACTGTGACTTTGTTAAAGGGACATAGTTGCCTTTTACAAATATATTGTAGTTTAGTTGTACTTCATGTCATGTTGGTGTCCATTAAAACAGAACGTAGGTTATTCTGCACAAGCAAACTTATTTATCTGCATATTTGTACTAATACACAGGGAGTTACCATACAGTACAGAGCTTCTTTACTAAAGAAAAATGTTTTACATAGGCTCCAGCAGTTAACCTGTAACTAATAATAATTAATTAATGTGAACATGATAAAATGCCTGTTTGTGCTTTTTAAATATTTATTTTAACTAATCAGCTCTCTAGTTATTCTCAATAAGGACACCCATATACTTTTTTTTTTAATCTGTAATTTGTCAGTAAAATATATACCTCAGTCTACATCGTTGATTTAAATAAATTATTAACATCATAACATGGAAATTCCTCAACAGGGGTAACTTTTTACAAAGGTCTAGAGACCCATTGCAACCAATTAGCAATTGGCTGTTAGTGGAATATGTGAATTAGAACTATAAAAAACAGTTTCTGATTGGCTGCTATAAATCATGTTGTATAAAGAGAGGGCTGTAGATACTAAAATACAGAAATTATTAAATTAATTTCATGCTAAGTAAATAATGCAAAATTATGTGTGGTCCTTCCAAAGCTATGGGCCTTAGGGGACTGCCTTTTTTGCCTAAAGGATGAGCAAACTCTCTGTGCAATTAGCAAGAATTAAACTAATAAAACATGTGCGTTCTATGCCGCTCTGTTTCGCTGATGTCTCATACTGTATTGTTGTCTATTTGTTTGCAAATAAAGTTTCATTGGAAAATTATCCAATATCATCTGACCTTTTTCAGCACAGAAAGGTTTAGCGTTCTTTGAGGTCTAATTTGTCATTGTTCTACCTGTGAAAGATTAATATCAAATAAATGTTGAAATTTGTAATGTTAAAGGTTAGACTTAATGGTGAAATAAATGGAGGTCATAGTTTTAACTGCTTAGCACTACTTCTGTCCTTCTAGTAGTATAATTGCCTTAACTGAACGATATAAAACTACAATATTAAAAATGATCTCATTACTTCTTGTAAATGTCTAACGCAGGAATTTTGCCACGCAAACCACCTTTCTTATTGTATACAGTATATAGTACAGAAATGTGCAAGATGAACATTCCAGCTACTGTTAAACTAAAGCTCCCACCCTCCCTGAGCACAACTAATTATGTGTGATGAAGTACATAACAACTGCAGGTTTACCATAATTTATGTGGTTTGTTTTACCATTACTTTCACTGTTACTCACTGATAACAAAATTATTGACCCACACTCTGTAAATGTCAACAACAATATGTCCACTCTCATCCAACACATGAATTCAAAGACTTGTAGCACTTTTGGTGCCCTGAGTCATTACTGGCCATCATTTGCACTCAGATACCTCTTTTCAGAATCTTCGCTGCCAGGCTTCTAAACCCAAGCTGGTCTCTTCTTAACTGTGTGCTACTAAAGGATTTCCTATTCTGTAAACTCCTGCTCTTGTTTCACTGGTTGTTTGACCTTTGGCTTTATTCTGTGGCTACACACTTTATCTGCCTGTCCAGACCACTTTCATTCTAACTTCTTGGATATCTGATTGTGACTGTGTTCAGTGCTCCCTTGTTTTTGCCTTGCAGCAGAAAGTCAAGGAGCCCCAAGAGTATGTTGGTGAAAACCAGGTAGTTCTCATGCACAAACTGGCTTTTGGTCTGCTTTGTCTCTCACACTAAAATGCAGGTAGAGCCTGTCAGCCATGCACAAGAAACATCTCTAAAAGTAAGACTAGATTAACAGAAGTACCTAGTCCATATTGATTGTAAATAGAGAAGCCTGAGAGAGTCCACAGTCACTTATAAGTGCAATCTACTCCTTCTAAGTTGTTCCTATATTAGATCTTATAAGATACAAACATTTTCCATTTAACAGACACCAGCCATACAGTTTTTCTGTATCTGAAATATTTATCTTTCCTTTGAAGCTTGACTTATTTGAATTTTATAGTCTGGCAGTTGGACTGCCTGTAAGTAGCTTAAGCAGAACTTTATTAACTGGGGAAAATGTTATACTTTTCTAAAAAGCTTGAAGGCAAAGTCGATGTTCATTTGACATGACATTTTTGTTGTTAATATTAACTTAATAATTCTTTTCAATTATATCACATTTATGACCCGTTGATTTCCAAATTTAAAAGAGCAAAACTATTCATTTATCTATCAATCTTTGATATTATTAGTACTAATTATATTAGTAACATTAATGCTATTAGCATGATGCGCTTTTAAAGGAAATTTTGTCAAAGGGGCATCTAACTAAATGTTGATGATTCATTAGGGATGAGTGGATGTGAAGTGAGGGATCAATTAAAAGCTAATGCTAGAGATCAGTCAGATGCCTGAAAATGATAATGTGAATGTATGAACAGTAGGATAATAGAGAACAACACCATGTGTTTGTTTGCAAGCAGTTGGACCAACTGAGTAGGTCTGACTAGCTCACCACAAGCTCTGTAGTGTAAAGGAAGCTTAATTAGGCGACTGAATGCATTTATCCATTTTTAGATAATACTCCTATAAACGGGCGCTGCACAATACAAAACATATGCTTCCCATTGCTTTAAGAAATAGGTTAATTCTTTCTTTGGAAGTTTCAAAGTATGGAATAAATGATAGAGTTTTTTAGTAAATGATACCCACCTCTGTGATCAGTGTAGGTAAGGTTATTAAAGCAGTTTATTGGTGGGTAGAGTTGATAATCTGGGCTTTACATCACTTACAGGCGTTTTAGATTCAGGAACTCCTATGATAAATTACAAACAAACCATTTCCTGCTATAGTAATTTCTACTCTTAACAACTTTACTACTTTTTATATTGGCTTTTCAAGTAATTTGATTTACCGGTAATTCCTTATGTCCCAAATCTAGTCTGGTCCTTTTTGATGTTCCTCCATTCTTCATCTTCTTCATTCTTTACAGATGCTTAATTTCTTTATGCTTCATGACCTAGACCCCAACTAATACAATCACATAAAAACTTTCCTAATCGGGTTGACTAGAGAAATCGAATAGTCAAACACCTGCATGCTGATTTTATCAGCACTCCATGCTGACTCTATTGTATTCATCCCAGTTCCCCTAGAAAACTACAGCTGGTATTACATGAACACATACCTTTTTTATTACTGCATATGAAGTTTCCCAATTCATTATTATCAGTGTTCATTAAACTGAGCCATTAAAAGGGCTGCTGGCCACTTTGTTGCACAGATGTGCTGTAAACTTAACTGAAAGGTAAATTAATTGGCCAGTACTTCTGTTCTTTTGTTTCCCAGACTGAGATTTAACAAAAGAAAAGGACTTTCTCTGTTAAACTGACCTTTCTTTATAAATCCAGGTCCATTAACAACTGATACTTTTTATTCAAATAATGCCTCTTGTTTATAAAAGCGTGGAAATAAGTTGAAGTGGACAGCAGGTATTCAATTCCTTATCATCACTCCTGCCAAGTTGCTCATTCACATTTTTTAGTTTGTCCAAACTGATGAGGTGGCAAACATTTACACCATCCCTGCAAAGAGCTTATTCATATTTAAATAAAGCTATTATCTTTGCCTTGAGTTTCAATAGTTTTATACTCATCCTCTGGAGTATTCCTCTCGGCACTGCCATCTAATCAGCTTTAGCTTTTAATTAAACAGCTGTCATTTGCTTCCTAATTCTACTTCGACCTGATGTTCTATTAAATTTTAATTTACGCTAGACTGGATAAGGAATATATTTCTTCAGACAACAATAGAATACTATTAGCTAGGTTACTGTTGTAATTAAAAAAAAATACACTGACTATAGTACTGGCAAGATCAGGTAGAAAGAGAACTGAAACCACAATTCACTTTCAAATTCTGCATTGAAATGTTGATTATTTACTGGAAATTTTGGTCATACAAGACGTCCTTTGCCTCAGGAAAAAAAAAACATATTTTTATACAGGTTTTTGCTCACAAGCCTTGGGTTAATGAGACTGTACCTTTGTCCAATGCACACTCTGATGCCAGCCTCCACCAGCCTACAGCGGTAACAAGGAAATAAACATGGATATTGCATCAGATAAATATGTAAAGCAAGTGCCACACTCTTTAAATTTTGATGGTTGTTGGGTTAACAGACACATTGACAGCCATACATTGTAGTGTAATGCTATAGTTAAACGGTATTTACTGATAACCGTTACTTAGCTACATTTACCATGTACTTCACATCTAAGTACATAACCAAGCTAGACACAATTCCCTCAGGGAAGCAGGCCCCTCTTACTAATTGGAGTGGGCCAAAAATGTATATAATAATAGATTACTTAATGTGGTGCATTATGGAATAAACAGGATGCCAGTGGTTATCTCATAAAACACATCACACATATTTATTAGAACATCAATATAAATTAGCAGCAGAGGATTTAGTACATGAGCCAGATATTTATAGTTCAGCATCATCAAGCTTACAATATGCTATACACATCCATATCTCACATATATGAATGATATGAGTGAATGCAGACATATAGAACCACATATAGAAAAGTGGTAAATGCAAATATGTACAATTATCTATTACCACATCCACTTATATATTACCAATATGCATAGGTGATCACTCAAGGGTTTAACACCCCACAAACAGCGAGTTTCTCTTGTATTCAAATGTTTATTAACAGAAAAAACAAACTTAACACAGCCTTTCTTTTACAAAATAACAGCCATTTCCACATAAAACTCCTTGGTCAAAAACACAGTAGGTAACTGCCCCCATACAGGTTTGGTTAACAAATACAGAATATCTTCCCTTCTCCTGGGTTGTTTCCTTGGGGTTTCACAGGGCTGCAAAGCCAAGTAGAATTAGCAGAGCCTTTCATGATGGTCCCTGTTTTCTCTCACAAGGATCTCTAGCCTTTGCCACAGAATCACTTCCTAACTACCAACTCCACCCCCAACTGGCTCTCCCAGCTGGCATTTAATCAAGCTCTAACCTACAGCTGGGGTGACTTACAAAATCTGACCTGAACTCCAGCAGTATGTCTGCATAATTGGGGCAAAATATCTCCCCTCAAATACAATGCCCTCACAATATATTCAAATAGATAGAGAGTATAGTGACACATATAGTTACCACTCTGGTCCACCAACAAACCAACAGGCAGCAGAGTGACATCAAGGGGAATCCAGAACGACCCCACTTTCTTGGGAGGGAACTTCAGAGGCCTTTCTTCTTTGAGTGGGCTTTCCCCTGGTCCATAAGCCTGTCCCACTGCATCTAATATGCTGTGCACCCTCATCCTCAGAGGAACATGTACTGGCCCCCTAGGCCACTATTCTCCTGTTGGGGTTTTGAGCTACCCTGGAAATACATCCTACCCTTTCACTCTCACTCCCTAAGGTGAGCTAACTCAGGTAGGTCTCTCTATCACTTCTGGTGTCTCTCCACCAGGAGGGTGGATGTGAGGAGTTGCTCCTGCAACCCTCACATGGCAAAAGGCCCAGACACACCCAAAGCATTGCTTAAATAAATTTCCAGAAAGACTCTGATTGGTTAATCTATCTCTGGGCAGGCTAAGGAAAGGCCCAGAAGATTCTAGAACATTCCTTACACAATACATATTACTCTTCACAGGCTGTTTTGTTTTGCATCATAGACAATCATGAGCTTAACTAAGAACAGCTCAGTTACAAGTCAGTGTAGCCTTGGCCTAAATATATTTGTTTGCAGGTTATCAGCTTTATTATTTACTGATTAAATGTAATAAATGTAAGCAAACAAGCCGATCACTATAAATATGTTCTTTTTTAAACAGAGTGCCAAGTGCAGTGACCTAAATCTTATGTATGTATAATTTTATATATATAAAGCACCACAAATTTACACAGCGCTGTACAATTCAACAATACAACTATAATACAGACATGGGAAAAGTGCATTGTACAATACAACTATAATATCACAAGGATACAACACTTTAAGTGCCAGGTTGTGATTGACACAAAAGTTTGGAGGTCCCTGCCCTGTAGTATGTAATATTGGAAATACAGAACCAGCAGACTTGTTTTTCTGTCAGTTCTAAGGCCTAGGAAAAGGTTTTTGATATGATGTATACAAGAGCTATTAGATCAGCCTATTTATATTCTTAATCTATTATTTAATATGTCATGTTATCCATGTTACTTGCTTGTCCTGCATTTCTCTAATTTTGTCTGGAGTCCCAGATTTTCTGCTAACGGACCAATCAGGATCCAACACCCACTGTCCCTACAAGCTTCTTTCAGTCATTATTCATTGTTTTTTCAATAATCACTTTCTCATTGATTAGTTCATTAACACTGCATTAAAACTCCTCATCTGGTACCTTTCTTAGATACTTGGCAACTAGTGACCCATATAATATGCATATGCACATTCTTCTATTCTTATACACATTATCTGCTCAAAATGGCAACTGTTAGCTCGAATATTTACTCTGGTTTTTAACAAAGGGAGCATGGGGGGAATTCAGCATTCAGCGAAGTGAACTTCGAAGCCTTCGGCTCACTTCGCAAATGGTATTAGGCGCTCACTGATGCCCTGCACGCGGACATCAGCGAGCGCATTAAAGGGATTCCCATCATGGTGAGGCAACTCTTTTGGTCTCGCCGAGATGGGAATCCCTTTAATGTGCTCGTTGATGTCCGCGTGCAGGGCATCAGTGAGCGCATAATACCATTTGCAAAGTGAGCCGAAGGCTTTGGAGCTCACATTGCTGGATGGTGAATTCCCCCCATGTGTACTGACAGTTGTACTGAATTCACCATTACAAATTGCAACCTGCTTGCAGATCAGTTCTTGTGTCCAAGCTTTTACCAAGAGTTTTTCTTCTATTACTGTGAACTTGGATAAGTAGCCATCCCCTTCACTCATTGGACTTTACAGGGAAAACACAGCACATAAAACTTTTCTGATTTTTTTCATACAAATTCCATATACTTTTTAAAATCCTCTTTTAATTCCTATTGCATTTAATGAAATCCTTTGCTCAAGTCTCACAATACTGATCTCCATGGTTTTTGCCATTTTCTTTGCTTAGCTCAATTTTCCAAGATCTTGGCCACCATGTTTTTGTCTTTCTGTCTCACCTTATCAGCAGGTTCCCTTTCCCACTATGAGAATCCTATGTGCTAGGCTGACTGATGATTGGTTCTAGCTACATTAGTTTTCAACTGTGGATGAATGACAGGACTAAAATTTGCTTTGAACAGCATTGTAAATAGGCAAAAACAGGCCATCGATAAAACTAGGCTGTTTCCCCTACATTAACTGGTCAAAATACTTTTCGACTTTAATAAATATCCATTGTAATGAATATAAACATAATAATCCCAAATTATACAAGTGTAACGCTATTATTTTGAACTCAGCCTGCCTTCACATGCACTTGTCAGGATTTCCCCACATCTCACTGAGACTCTCAGAATCATAAGCATTAGGAGTAGTGCCTGTACCTTTAATACTTCAAATAAAGGATGCCAGAGGTAGTACTTTATAACAGGAACAGTTTATTTATACAGCGCTCCAAACAGTATCTATACACACTTAACTTGGGGTATCAAACTTGTTTAGTACATTCAGTAGACTCAGTACATAGTTACCTTCCCTTTAGCACAACATGGATTCAGGAGCAGCTCTCACCCTTATTGGTACAGTGTGGGCATTCCAACATCTGGACATATCATAGGGGACTCCCTTGTAGCTGAGATCTGACAAAGCCTGAGTCTTTTTCACTTGACAAGTGACAATTTATTTAATAAAGAAAAAGCTTGATGTTGAAGTAACAACATGCCTGTTAAAGGGATAAATACAAAGACATGCACATTCCCCCAAACAATGGTCTCCAAGGCATTCATGCAAGTTACTTAAATTGGACTGTCCCTGATGCCTATTTACCATTGACTGGTCAAATATTGGTGATGCTGCCGTTTCCTTTGATTTATAGAATGGCCTTGTCTATTTTTTTCCACCAAAAAGTGTTTGCTTTCTTTAAGCTCATGAATAACCATGGAAGGGTTGAAAACACTGTAAAGTGTGGCGGTTTCGACAGGTTGTTATTTTTCTTTATTGGCAATTTTTATTAGTCTTCTATAATTCAGTAGAATCAAAAAGTCCAGCAAAATAAATGGTGAAACGATTCAAAAAGGTGATGTTCATAAATTTCATGAATTTCCTCCATATTGTTCAAATTATAGGAAATAATAGAAAAAAAAAGCATAAAGCTGTTATTACAAACCATGTGGTCCTTTGTCTGTGGCAATATTTTAACAGCACATCTTGTTAAACTGATTTGCAAATAAATCCTTTTAACAGAAAACCCAAACAGAAGTGAATTAGGCACTTGGGAAAATTATTCTCAGATTTGTATAATTAATATTACATTTTAGGACATCAATTAGACAATCTGTTTTCTATCAATCTAATAAAATTGCATTCTGTGCTTGCATAGAGAATCGTTAAGTGGCCACATTCCACTATTACTTGGATGGGGTAGACATAAGCTCATTTACAGTAATAAATCATACTGCAGCCTTGCAGACTACAACTAATAGAGTCATTAGCACGCTAGTTGTATAAATTCATCAGTGGTGCAGATAACATATTATTTAATGGTCAGTGAAATGTCAACAGCCCCAGTGACTTGTGAAACCTTTACAATTAGGTTCTAGAAATCAGTTATTGCTTGTGTTAGCATATTTAATCCCTAAAGGAATCTAGATTGTATAGCATTGCCAACTGTCAAGTTGCCAAAATATCTCTCCACAGATAAGAGGCAATTTACTACAGTCCAGCACCCAGACCCCTGCCTGCACAATCATGTGCTATTCACTTCTTTGTATTTAACTCATGTGACAGGAAATGGAAATTAATAGCTAAATTAAGTGCGTGCTATGTTGTTTGTTTAGCATTCAATTTTTTTTCTTTTAGTTTAACAATATAATAAAGTTTTCTAAATAATTGGAACAAATGTGTAACAAATTTGAAGACCAGGCAAGGGCCACACTGGCTGTTTTGTAGCTGAACTGTTTTTAATTAGGATCATTATTGTCTGCAAAATTAAATGTAGATTATCCCACAGGAAAGACTATTAACTATTTTTCTAGCTCAGCCACAAACAGCCAGAGTGGCAACTGGCCTTAAGGGCAAAATTGAAAGAGATGCATTCATTCAAATACTATTTTATTTAAATGCAACTCCTGGGCAAAAGTCTTAGGCACTTGTAAAAATGTTTTGTAAAAGTAACATGCTTTGCAAAAATAGCAAATGAAGAAAACCTGGAGTATATATGGTTCTCTTTTATATACTGTCATGCACTTTTATCAGAGAAATTTGCTGTGGTTCATCAACAAACTTTGTCTGTCTCTCTTGTTTCTATCAGGGCAGGTAATCCCAGACAGGCTTAGTAATTTTGATGATTCAATTTATTTTGGAACCATCATCAAAAAGCAGTCGTTGTAGATAGAAAATAACAAGTGCGATTTGATTTTGGTACCTTTTAATGGCTAACTATATGGGAAATCACTGCAAGCTTTAAAGGCACAATACAAGACTTGCTGTGCTGTTGGCTACAGAAACTCATCCACATAACACTGCACTATGAAAAAGCAGTCACATGATTGAACAAAAATTGCACACGCACATCATTCCACTTAGATTGTAAGCTCTATGGGGTAGGGACCTCCATCCTCTTGTGTCAATCACAACCTGGCACTTAAAATGATTTTATGCCTGTAAGTTACTCACTGGCAATGTGTATCGCACTTTTCCCATGTCTGTCTTATATTTGTATTGCTGAATTGTACAGCACTGCGTAAATTTGTGATGCTTTATAAATAAATTTATACATACAGTACATACATATATACATGTTACCAGTTTTCAACACCTTGTAATTTTGTGTAATTTTGATTTTCCTTTACTTCACACCATTTTTGACAAGACATCTCCAGACTATAGACCGTTACATCCAGTGGGATCTATCTGTTTGGACATCATAGCTTTGCTGAGCTTCTCCATTTTTGAAAAAACACCAGTTTTGCCTTGTTTGCTGCTCTCCGTCTGTTTAACAAACCACTGTGTTTCATCCTCTAACTGTGTCTATATATATTGTGCATATTTAAAGAGCTTGGCAGCACACATTACATTTTTTGTCTCTTGCTGTTTACGTTCAAAGTTATAGTGTGTTTATTAAAGGAGTTATATTACTAGTATGATTTTTAGAATTTAAATGTAACCGATCTGACTAAATATTTCAGCAAGAAACAAAAAATGATGGATTCGTTCTCATTAGCTGGTCCCTGTCCTTTTAATATTCATATATTGTGTGAGTGCATGCATGTTAAGTAGACTTTAGTTATATGTTTATGATCAGTAAAATGTGAAACTTGTATATAATGGGTCCTAACTATTTCTTCTTGCCATTATTTGAAGGTTGACTCCTCTTGCTTGATTCACTTTTATTGGAAAGTGTCTCCTGACAATAGGAAAAAAACAATTGTCCTTAATATTGTTTTTATTCAAACCATCTTTTTAAATGCAGCAGTAATCATGACCTGATGCTTTGTTTATTTACGCAGGATACAGAACTTCTAAATACTGCTATACTGACAGGAAGGGCATTGTCAGTCCCTGTGAAGGTAGTGGCTGTGCAGGAGGATGGCTCTGTGATTGATGTGTCTGATTTCACTGAGTGCAGGTCAGCAGATGAAGATGTTATAAAGGTGAGTTTTTTTCTCAGTTCAAGTCCATTATGCCACATCCATCATGTTCCTAGGTTAGGTTTGTTTGAACTGCAGAAATAAGTGTAAATTCCAGAAAGGTTTCTGGTTTATGACTGAACATATCGTTCCCTAAATATACAATGAACTGAGAGAATATTATTGACATTAGTTCATATTTTGTAAAGTACGTTTGCTTTTATACTTACAGATGTAGCTCCACAAGTTAGAATGCTCTAATGGCCAAGTAAAGAGAATAAATTGTGTAAGGAAAAATAAGGCATTTTGACCCTGATGTCAAAATCAACATCATAATTGCCACTGTAATCAGTGGAATGCACAGAACAAATTGCCTCACAACTTTTTATGCATACGATAATGACAACAGAATTTTTTCACCAATACCTCATGGTGCTTTACCATGCTGTAAAATCATTGCTTTTCTTCATATCTTTTGGATTATTCCTTAGGTAGAAGTTTGAAAAGGCACAGTTGTATAGGAAGACAACTGAACGTGGCCTGTAGCTGATAATGTTCTAATGAAACTACACCCACTAGAAATAAATAACAGTTCAAGTCTCAATTTATCAGTGTAATTGGTTGAGTCTAAACCTGGAGTCTGGCCATCCCATTCAGTTTATTGATTTCTCTTGCAGACACATGAGAGCCACTCATCACTGTGCTTTTTTCTCCTGAGGTCTATATTGCTTTTTTTTCATTTTACACAAGAGTAACCAAGCATCTGAAATCACAGCAACCAGTGTGGAACATTAAAGGCTTCACTCATTATGTTCTTTTTTTTTGTTGTTATGAGGAAGAGAAAGTCACCTGGTTTGCCACATTGCATTTAAACATTGCCCAAGTAGATACCTAAGACTCTAAGTGGATCATCAGTGATGGGATCAAGAGTCTAAGTGCCTAAATGCATTTTCTGTAGTGTGCACCCCATAAGACAATAGAAAATGACATTACCCAGAACTCTTGTCTACTTAATACTTGTTAGACCAGCTCCACATTGAAGAATGTAAACACTGCAATGTTATGGATTATAAAAGTGCAGTACCTTTTTGTAGCCCCCTTACCTTAAATACCATTTGACCACCGAATTAGTTACTGTATATTGCTACTTTCTGCATAATTTTTTTACTGTGACATGGCAAAAATAGTGATACCCATAATTTACCTTGGCAAACCTTACAGTGTCATTATAATGGACTAATCCCTAACGTATAATTAGGATCTGTGTACCACAATATGGTGCAATAAACATCACTGGAAATCAGGTCACAGTAAACGTAATGTAGTATATAAGAGCTTGCAATGGAGTGGACTTGTTTCCTGCCACATTTTCTTTAAAGGAGGAACACAGTACTCTGCTCTGAGTTGCCCGAGTCCTTCATTTCTCTGTAAAACAGAGGAATTGGGGAGTCTAAACATAAGCCTATTTGCTTACCTAGGGTAACGTTTCAGCTAGGCACTAGCTGGCTGGCATTTAGTTTGCCAGTCAACCTGTAAATTAAGATCCCTTTAAGTAAGTTTTGCTAAATACTGTATATCATTAACATATTTTTTTTTTTAATATAATAGTTGATTTAATTCAGACTTACATATGAAAAACCTTTATATCAGTTTGCTGTGAGGGAACATCTCACTAATTCATTGCTGTTTTACTCTTTCAGTTCTCTTCATACCCTACACTGTACTTGCAACAAATGGTTAATGCTGCTAAGTGGACTAGATTTGACTGTAATTAGTTTGGCATTGGTTATACCGATTAACTGTTTTTGGCAGGAGGAAAACTAATTATTTCCCTTGTTTTTCTAAATACAATGTGGCACTTCACATTAGGAACAATACTTTCAAATCTTAAATACCAAACCAACGCATTGCAGCCAACGGCCTTGTAGAAATCACTCCCTTATTATTAAAATCACTCACTTATAATTGAATAATGGTGAAAACAGAAGTACGTACAGGCATTTTTTGTTCTTGCGCATTGGTTAATTTTAACAAGCAGCAGCTGTACCATAGCAATGCCTAAGGGTAGTTCTAGCTATAAATATAAGGAGAAAATATTTTGTCCATGCAAACAAGTCATCTTACATTTGCTATTTTATGATATATTTGTGCATGTGTGCGCCAACCCACATAAGGATGTTCTATATGTATACATTCATTCACCTCTCTCTCTCTACAGTGATACAGTTTTATCCCATTTGTGCTATAAAGTAAATGCTTTTATTGTGTGTCCTAACAAATTCTTGGCAGCTTTTAAAGTTCCGCTACAGTGCATTTATTTGAGTGATCTGCTTTGTATATTGTCAGGCTAATACCCTGTCCTCCCATATGCTTTTCTGGATAATCCTTTTCAAACCCAAAAGAATACAGCTGCAATTGCAGACAATTAAAAGAGATTTCCAGTGTGCATTTAAATAGTTCTACCTAGAAACCAAAAAAAGTCTCAGTACAAACTGGATTTGGCTTTATTTCCTTATATTTCCATCCTACTCTTGTTTGACATTGCAGAGACTACAATATACTGTACATAGCATTTTTTATAATCTTGCAGATAGAAATTCATCTCCTTAAAACTGCAGACATGGTAGACTGTCCCCTGTAATATCGTTTAACAAATTCCTACTTTAACCCTTACATTACAAACCTGTTTTATTCCTGCAAACCAATGATACTGTGGAAAAGAGATCATTAGTGACATTACCCACACACATTAATATATATCATGTTTAATTTTAAGAAAGTCCTGATGATTTGTCTATGGAAAAAATCCAGCAATTTTCAGTGATATTCACCAGGATTTCTTAATTTCAGTTCTTAGGTACCCCCAACAGGTTTTGTTTTAAACATCCATAATATATGGATATGTACACTGAAGGTAACCTAATAGTTAAGCTTTTAGTTCTAATGTCAGATGAGTTATTGACAATACATTTATGCATTCCTATTTTAACCTCTCTTTGGGGGTTATTCATTAAGTCCGAATTATTGTGTATAGGTGCGAAATCGCCAGATAAAGACAGTCACAATAGACTGCTACTGTCGCAGTCGCGACTTTACAATGAGAATATTGTCGCAGTCATGACTTTAGTATGGTAAAATTTTCACAATCTTTACACGACTTTACAATGGGGAAATTGTAGCAGATTTACTATGGGAATCTGCTGTTTGCGAATTCACCAATCGAATTCGCACCTTAGTGAATAAATAAATAAATAGAGTGAAGTGGTTCAAAATTTGTAACCGAGCCTCTTTTACTTCCTGCCTAATTACCAATGAGCACAATTATCATATATATATATATATATATATATATATAT